>JASDQU010790211.1:10568-40817 GCA_032191745.1 Picea mariana | reverse complement strand
GCATAAGTCCAACTTCTTCCTAGCAAATGGTTGTAGTCGAGAGGTGCATCAACCACTTCAACTTCGATGCACACGGTCTTCCCTCCTAACTGCACGGGGAAAGAAGGGATGATTCCATGTGGTTTGAAAGAATGATCGTCAAAAGAAGTAAGAAGAATAGGTGATGGAGACAAAATGGGTTGGCCAATGGCCTTCCAACACACCAACAACATCACGCAAGTCGAGGCACCCTCATCAACCACCATGTGGAAAATATTTAGAGTAAAAGTTTGTGTGGTGTAAGCCACTACTATCTGAAATGCGACGTGGTAAGGGAGATGAGGTTTCAAGTCAGTCATATCGAGAACGATATTTCTCGGATTACAAGTCTCTGCAGATCCCAAAGCTGATAATAGAGCCTTTTTCTGCGAAAGGTAGCTCTGGAGGACCTCCAAAGAAGACATCGCACAAGGGGTTTGTGACAAATCCTCCACCACATAGTAGTTATGGGCGGCCCTCGTGTTTGGATTATGAGAAGCTTTCTTGAATGCCCCTTTTGGGATGCATGTCATTGTTTTTTCCATCGTTCTCTCAATCTGGAGAGGAACATGTGGGTTTGTGGTTTCTTTACCCTTTTCAACAGATTCTGATAGTCTATAATCGTGTGCCCTGGTTGCTATATAAGCGTCACCTTTCATCATATAAATTTTTGCAGTCGAGGGATTACTAGAAGATGGAGGGGGTCCCTGACTGCCCCCATCCACGCTTGAAGAGGATTAAGTCATATTTTTCCCATGTGGAAATGGGTTCGTTAACACAACAGGTTGTTGTTGTGCCAATAACTTTTGGGGCTCCGCAAGTCAAGGGAACAGGTGAGTCGGATGGTCCTCCATGCAAAGGTTACATGGGTACTTTGAATTTCTCTTCTCTGTGTTTCCCCCGCCAACATTGTTGTTAGGTTTCTTATCCCCCTTACCCTTCTTGTTTCTCTGTTTTTTCTTCCCTTCAGGCTATTGGTTGGCCTTTGGGTTCGTCGAATGCACACTGTGTACATCCAACATTTGGGTAGGGGGAACAGTCGAATCGGAGGTCTGGTTGGCCAACGTCTATTGTATCAACAATTATTGCAATTGATTTGACAGCTGATCAGTGGAATTTTCTTATGCTATCCAACTAGACCATCGACATGTGGTCCAGAATTTTGTCTGGCATTGTCAAGGATGGACCGTGGAGCATATGGAAAATTCTCATAGAGTAAGCCAGACCGAGAGTATATTAGTTCAAGCTATTGCACTCTCATTATCGCATCCTCCTCTGAAAACACTCCCGAAGTTGCAACGTCCTTGGATAACTGAGGTACCAAAGACTTCAGGAACCACTCCAACAGGAAAGCTGGTGGGACCTGTACCTTAATCAAACTCTTCTGACGCCACCATTCTTGGATGTGATCCGAGATATGATCGGCCTTAGTCTACTCAAAGTTGGCCAATAATTCGGTGCCGGCATCATATCTCATGGGTAGTTGGAAATGGTTCAGAAAAGCCATCGCCTAATCGCTAAAGTAAGAGTATCTTGAGTGGTCAATCTCGATGTACGATTTCGTGGCACCCCCAATAAGAGTGCATTGAAACAGGTGCAATTGTACAGATTCATCTCACAACGAGTTTGATGAGCACCATAAATGGAAAGTTATCACGTGATCACCCGAGTCTTTGCTAGGCTTGCCTTTGAATTTCAAAATGTCTGAGGGCTACCTGAGGGCAACTTAGTCGGAATGGGGGGCCAATGCAGATCATGAAAAATTGGGTCATTAAGAAACCTTGACAAGTCGGGCAAGTGTAACATTGCTAGAAATGGTAGTTTGGATTGGGTACTATGTACAGGAAAAAGRRATCCTGGAGTTTGACTAGCACTAGATTGCCAGGAAAAGTTGGGTTGTTGGCCAGGGTTCTGGTAGACACCATGGCCTTGACTAGTGCATGGAAACTATGTTTGTTGGGACATCATCGACTAATTTCGGTAATTGGACGTCGAGGGATGGACAGGGATTTCTCACTGCGTTGTGTTCCAAAGATTCTGGAAGGGGTTTCCCCATGCCGATCCGATGGGCATAGGTATTGAGCCTTGCCGGGGGTTCCATTGACCATGGAATGGGTTTCCCCCGGTTGGCATCCCTGACGAGGGAACTAATCCTTGCCAAGGATTCCAAATTCCTTGTGAGGATAAAACTCATGTACTTTCCCCCTATGTAGGAATAGTACCCTGCACAAGATTCTATTGTCCAAAACCAGGGTTGCCCCCGGTCGAGACGAAAACTAAATAAAAAGMGTTATTACCAAATGTGTCAAACAAATAGAACGAAATGGATCCCACCGACGTGGTGTAAGAAGAAGGTCCTAAACTTCCTACTCCAAACAAGTTGTAGTTCGTGTTCGACTCGACGGGTGGCTGGAAAGCATCGCTGAGTGAAGGGGACGRAGGAGGTATATGACCTCCACCGCAAGGGATATCATTATAGGAGGTTGAGGTGCCCCCCATGGACTCTTTCAAGGGAGCATTTGAGCTCCCTGCCTCCAAACCCATGGTTTGTAGGGTGGAGTGGGTAAGGACGAAGTTTGTATCAAAGTCGAGCATCTTGTATGAAAACAAAGGGCTCGTCTCACTCTGCGTGAACGGGGCAGTGGTCGTCGTTGTTGATGGTATCATACCACTACCCGAAGTAGAGGTGGTCAAGACCATTGTGGTCCAGACCGATGAAGGTGGGTTAGGAGGTCGAACATCCCCTGTGGTGGCAACCATTGAGGGAGTGTGAGGACTCCCTGACGAAGTAGAAACATTTTCTTCCATAGCTTCTTTCAATACTATCTGATGCTCGTGATGTGTTACCCTTGGAGGGACAACTTGTACCAATATTGGCACCAACAATTCAGTGATCAAAGGGTTTACTGGCCCTAGAGATTTTTCTCCAAAGTAAAAAACAATAGGTTCCTCCGGATTTGAGTAATCTCCTCTCGGAGTTGGCTCGAACAGAGTCTCCTATGGCCTAGTGGCTTCAAATGACCCTTGCTGGTCAATTCTTCATTGTAAGGGTGGCGGTGGTGGCTCCAATGTAACCAGTGGGAGGCCCTAAAGCCTTTGCGACCGATAGAGCTCTTGATATTCCACTTTGTGAAAATATCAATGACACAGTAAGGCTTTAACTAACGTTTAAAACCAAGCACACAATAGAAAATTTCCTACAAGATAAACCAAGCAAACCACTATCTAGTTGGAAGAATAGTTACGCCAGCCAACACTTGAGAAACTTATCGGTGCAAGTGCAACTCGAACACGAAAGCACCGTCCAGGTATACTCTACAAAGTGTGACTTGACATCTACCCTAAGTACCGCAGTATACCCCTGCAGTCACCTGTGTAAGTCCCTAGAATAAAGGCAACTAATTTTCCATCTCATAAACAATCACCAGGAGGGTATAGTTGACAGTCGAGTGGACCGCAATGAGTAGGATAGCAAGTCTGAAACCTACCGAGGGTATCGAAAGCAAGTGGTCCGGAAGACAAATGAGGATCTCAAATGGATTCGAGGTCCACAAATCTCTCTAGGCAAATGAAAACGACAATATCCCACGACAGATCCTCAATATGTGTTCCCCACTACGTTTGGTTTGGCTTTGGAGGGATTATCTCTGCTACCTTTCTTCATGCGACCTCGTGTTTATCCCCTGTGTTAGAGGGGGGTCCCGGATAAATTTCACGTCATTGGACTTTTACACTCCCTAGCTCTGACTCTAATGTTTTTTTATAAGCCTTCAAGAGTTTCCTCTCCAACCTATTTCAAGGCTCTACCCTAAACTAGTTGATTGACCCTACAAACATAAAATTCTAATTAATTTTAAATTAGCGTTCATTTTAAATGGCTTGTTTAGACTCAACGGATATGGCAGTGAAACTAGTGATGTGTATGAGAGACAAAAAGAGGAGGAATAAACGAAACTAAAATCAAAATCTCTTCTAGTTAACAATAAAGATTTGCAACTAACTCTTTAAACCAACTTTTTCATAACTATTTTTTTTTTAATATCTCTAAAAGGAAGACCTAAAATGAAATTTCACTCGACTACGAGCTACTTAATGTTCTAAGAAATCAATAAAGAACTTAAAAAATGAACTCTTTTTCCTAACAAGTAAGATAACTGACTCCAACTACTTTACCAAACCAAGAAAGGACAAATTTTTATTTATTTATTTGAAAAATTCTTCAAACAAGAAAAACTCAAAATAAATCCGTTTCTTCTTTTCTTTAAAGCAAACGAAATGGAAAAAAGAAAAATACAAGACAAGACTGAAACTAACCTCTGGCCCACCGTGGATCGCAAGGAGTCACTAAAGACACCGAACAGGCTGATCAACCACTCAAAGACTTGCCTAAAACCCTTTCCAAAGTAAACACAAGAAATCTTCAAAAGGAAAAGCAAACTGACATCTAACCCAGTCTTTGACTTTAAAAACAGAGGCACTGAACTCTGTCAAGAGACCCTGAGAAGTAAAAAACCTCAATCAAGGAAGAGGTTGACTGCCTCTTCTTAAAAATAATCCCTTGAACCAGGTACGCTATTGATGCTTAAGAAGCATGTGTATGTATGCGAGTTGTCTATAAAGCAAGGCGTGTATGTACGTCTACTGACCCACAACAAGCCGCATACACCTCTGTACTTCTTGAAAAAAGAAAAGAAACATGCAGACTGAAAGGGTAGGGAGAACTGGCTGTACGGAACCAACATGTGACCAAAATCCCTTAAAAGACTCAGTAGACTCAACAGAAACTCAAAAGGTATAAAACCAATCAAACACCCAAAATATCCCCTAAAACCCTAAAGGCTTCCCCAATATGGTTGCCAGTTCTACTAGCGGGGAAAACCCCCTAATGGCTACACCAGGGTTTACAATGTAGGCAGATCAATAACCATTTAAAAGTCTCCTACTTTTATAACTACCCCAAACATACCCCATACTTATGCAAGAAAAGAAAATTGAGAAGGATCGAGTAATTGTACCTTTACTCTGCGTTCGGTGATGATCCTCTCACGCTTGAAGGCTTCGCTGACTGCAAGCCTCCTCCCAAGTCTGGCCTGCATTCAAAGACAGATAAACAGAAAACTACAAACATGCATTTCATATATAAATCAAGGGTTAGATGTTAGAATAAAACATAAATTAAATGCAAACATTCGACACATCATGTTTTGGGATAGGAAAAGTACTTATTTTATTGATAATACAATGATCACTTACAACCAAAGTCGTCTACTACTCCACGAACCTGGTCCAGGCTCCTCTTCACCAAGCTCCAAGTGCACCTATGTATGGCTTCTCCTCTCAACCTTCTTCTTGGGAAGTATGATGGGTTTATGATGGAGGAAGGAAGGAAAATTGGGGAATTCTAAGGCAATTCTCACAAAAGGGATACAAATACTTGGGGAAAGGAGGGGATGTGAAACGGGTAGAGTTTCACTGTTCTTATGTCTAGATGTGGAATGGGACCCCAACACCTCCTTTTATATGACAAAAGGATGGTTATTCGGTTGGATGACGAGCTATAGGCGGTGGATTAGTTGGGAAACTACCCAATAGCCTGTAATCTCAACGAATTCCTTGCAACTTTTTATTTTTTCTAACTTTTGCAAGTATACGCAGGTTGTAGTGGTGCAACATGCGTACATATGCAGGATGTAGTGGTGCAGAAAGCGTACGTACATGGACAATATTGGTGCATGTCGCATACATCTTCAAAAAATGATTTTTTAAGAAGAGAAACTCAATGGTGGCTTGGGAAAAAATGCAAGTAAGAGGGCCAAATGCCAGGTATGCATATGTAGAGCAATTTAGGGTTATAACAATTAGCTGAGAAAAAAAAATGGGAGAAAGAAAGTAGAGAGCATAATAGAGGGGTTGAATGTTCTTTAGTATCCTAACATGCCACATGTCTTAGGTAACTCCATAGAAAGTGTCTTTTCCTTTGTACTTGCATTATTTCCATACCAGAGAAAAGATAGCATAAAAACCTCACCTTCTAGATGGGTTTTCTCCCATAAGGGTTTCCCAGAAAAAATATTTTTGTTATTGTTTGGATGGTGTGTGATTGTATTTTACTGTTCTCTATTTTCCGCATTTTATCTATTTCATGCATAAGCATAAATCAATAACTAAATATCCTGGAATCTAAAGGAATTTAACCTTCATAATGTAGATTTCAATTTTATTTATTAGATCTATTGTGAAGAACTATTCCAATGGAATATCCATGAAAATGTATAGATCATTGGTGGTCCTTTGTAATAAAGGTTCAACACTTTTCTAGATATGGAGCATTTGCAATATGTGTCTATCTTTTGTGGTTGATTTAGATCATCAACAATAACTATGAGGAAACTTGGATTGGGTCACAAAATTCTAACACTCTATCTAGCAAAAATTATAAGTTTCAATGCTAATTATAAATCCATTTAAATATGATTGCATACTCTAGTTATCAAATATTGTGTTTATGTTCCAAACTAGTAACAAAGTCTAAGAGGCTTTGGGAATTATCACAGCAAAATAGCCATGGTTCAAATATGTGATAAAGATGAGGTGTAATTGTATCTTATTTCACACAGATATGAATACAACATAGTTTTCTTATAGGTATAATTTCAAATTTCAATTGATGGATAACCGAGGTTGGATCTTAAAACCTACTCAGAATCTCCAGGAGTATTAGTTGTATCATTCATGTGTGAATTTTGCTAGTGAAAAATCCTGTCCTTGAAATGGGTATTCTACGTAGATGATATATGCACAAAATTTGGTAAATCAACAGTCTTCAACATTTCTCCATTCCCACCCATGACTATAACTAAACCCTCCTATTAAAATAAAGGTAGGATGTACTTCACATTAGTTCATTGGGCACTCTTTCAAGTTGCTTCACTGTTTATTATACCTCAACACATCAATAATATCCTCTATCTATCATATCTCTACTATACATTTCTTCAACTATGGCAATGTTTCACTAAAATTTGTTGTTAACACGATTCTATTCTTTTTTATGTGGTCATAATTCTATTACTAAATACATTGGTAAAACAAGCTCTAAACATGGAATTTTAAGGTTACCATGATTATCCCAACATAGGAGACTAGGAGTTGAACGATTCATATGATGGAGATCCAAAGGAGGTGCTTGATATAATTAAAATGCAAACATTGTTAACCATAGATCCAAAGGAGGTTCTTGATATAATTAAAATGCAAACATTGTTAACCATAGTAGCTATTATAGTTGAAACACTCTTTATTTCCTAGTTCACAACTTTGTCTTTACACAACATTTCGACAAAGCAAGATTATGGAGTAAACAAGTTATTTGATTGTAAACATAACTTGGTTGAAATATCTAAATATGTGAGTGATGGTATTGAGAAAAAATGTGATATGTATGAAATATTTCTAGAGTCCATGTATGAGTCTTTGTTCTATGAGCAAACTTTTCAATGTTTGGAAAATTGTCTTCTACAAAAAATTTATCCACCATAGATACACTATTATACTGATATTAGGGATTTCACATCCCCTACTATTCCATATTAACAGTATCACATGCTTTTATCCACACACAGGTTAATGAAGAGAAAATTCAAGCTCTGGATCTAAGTTAAGAGTGCATTTGATGGTTGTTCTTTGAGTGTGAGCAACTGCTATCTTTGTAGTCTAATTAAGTAAGTTTGTGTAGATGCCAAGGAGTCGCCATAGTCATTAATAGAAATTTGTTGCATATTATTTGTTTGAAATATTTTATTTAAGGGTGTTTTCCATCAAACAAACCTTTTCCAATATTCCCTATATTTTCATTTGAAATTATACCATCAAGCTCAAAAACTTAGTGTTGAGCTGACATTTCAAATTGAGGATTAGACCCAAGATTTGAAGCATCAAATTCGTTAGTTGTATCAATTTCATTTTCACTTTAATAATCCTTGACAAAGATATTATCCTCCTTGAATGCATTATAAGTCAACTGTATAGTGATTTGTCCATGTGAGCTTTTATTACAAGGATCATTTGGATCTAAAGTCTTGAGCGGTTCAATTTTAATTATTTTTGGTTCATGTGATGTAACATATTTTAAGGGAATAATTTGCATTCCCGGCTTGTCATGTGTACCAACCTTCAAAAGTTAACTTAAAAAGAAATGAAAAACTACTCATGATGATCAGTTGTAATAATTTTTCACTGAAATCCCCTTCCCTTCAAAGATTCTAATACACAATGCTTCAAAATTGATTTTTCCCCTTGTGTTATTAATGTTTGTTCAAGCATCAAGAAATATTGAACTATCCAACTCACTTAAGGATTTGTAACCAAAACCTCTTTAATATTGATCATTGTGTGTTTGACAATAAAACTTGTTTGAAACATATCACATCACTTTTTGGTGCCCTCTTTTGTCTCCTTTGGAAATCCCATATCTCATTTCAAAATCGCAACAAAAATATTGGGTAATGGTTCAAAAATGCCATGAGAAGAAACTCTTAATGCATGTCATAGCACAAAATGGTCAAAGAAGAAACTAAAAGATTATAATTTGAGGGAAATGGAAAAGACAAATTATATAGAAACAGTCTAGAGTGAATAAACATTTTCACCCATAGGTTAAAACATAAAATATGGGTAGAACCAATGATTGCTCCAACTCCAGTGGTTCTAAAAAAACACTTATTGTAATCATGCAAGATAGACAATCAATCCACAAGGTTGGATAGGAAAAATCACAGTAGCACTATCACACTTTCATAGATACAAGGTATTGGAAGGAAAGAAAATAAGTCAAATTGAAACACTATGGGTGGTAGCATGCTATAGTTTGCAAACATTTATCTACAAGAAACAAAGAGTCACTTGGAAAAAGCAGGCTCAAAACGAATTTTACAAATCATGTGAAACCAAATTGTCAACACTGGAAGTGAAATAAGTATAGGTGTGGAGTTAACTTCATTTTTTGTGCTTAGAAACTGTTGATTCTTGAATCCGTCAGGACCAAAATGACAACCTCACGAGGATATGAATCCTCCTATGTTTTTAAAGAGGTGGTACTCCTCTTTGGATTATGATTTTTCTTTGTAATTTCAAATCAAGAGTAATATAGGGCCATATCACATGATATAGTCCAATCTTTTAATGCTCAAGAAATATTAAAATGTTGAAAAGTAAAAATATATTTATAAAGATAATTCTTGAGAAGTGGACCAAGAATCTCAAACATCACACATTGTAGAAAATAAAATTATCCTCACATCCATCATAATAGAAATAAATATTATGATCACATTCAAAATAAAATAAGATGGTTTGTTTGTGTTATCACTCTGTAAATTTCTTTTGGCTAAGGAAAGCAAATCACAAAGGTAACCCAAAACCAACTTGAGGCTAGAAGCTAGTCCTTCCAACCCAGAGAGGGCTCTCTCTCTTTAAATCAATCACTGAAAGGATTGATTTGGAATTTCGTTCAAAGGCTAGATCTCTAAGGCAAGATTGAATTCATAGAGTTGGCGGCAATGTGGACAGAAATTCCATTGGGAAATGGAGTCACTGAAACATAAATCAATGAAGGTTTACTGGATACTTGGTGAATTGAAAGGTGGCTGATCAGAGGAAATATAGAAAGAACTCCTTTAGGCCAATTAGATATCATTGTAGATTGAATATTACAAAGAAAACAAAAAACCCTCTAGGGCATCTATCAAGAATGAATCCCAAGGTGATTACAATTGAAATTACATGCAACAGAGCATCAAATACAAATGAATTCTAATACATATAGTTCACATTAACATAAAGAAGAATATATATCACATAGATGAATTTAAACTAGAAGACTAAAACTGTAGGATCACATGCATAGAATAACACAATCACATGTATCTCTGGAGTCAAATTTTACGGACTTCTGATCCAACAAATTTCATTAATATTAGAGAAAATTTACAAAATGTATTCAATAGTCTCTTCCTTACACACTTTCCAAACCTTTCCATACTCAATTTCATGAAATAAATACAATATGGCTCTTTCTTGGACCAAGGGATACGAGCTAAACCATTTGCACAAAAATAGAACTAAGTTAAATTGAAATAGAAATAGTTTCAACTAGGTTCCATAGAACTAGGGAGTTCTCTTTGACCAAATTGATTTCATCGAATTAATTTAACCAAATACATGCTAGGTGTCAATTAAGATGCTCTTTGTCTTCATATGTCATTGGAGATGATATGGAAAGGTTTGTTGAGATATTATTGTCGAATTTGAGGGATTCTGACACTCTGTCACAGTTGCACAGGAAGGTTGTTGCGCAACAACAACCTAAAGCAAACACACAACGATGTTGCATAGCAGATGTTCATTTTTCACTTTGCTTATAATTTCTAACCTGGGTTGATTGATGATGACAATTTATGGTGATAATAGCTTCATGATGGCAATAGTGTGCTCTAGAACCCCTTCATCCTCCTTCAAAAAATCATTTGCCTCTCAAAACTTAAAAACCCTAATATATGTGAAACTACAATGAATGAGCCCAAATTACCTCTGTCTAATAAACTACTTATATTTATACATTCATAGTATCTATATCATCAACACTCAATTGATTGAGCTTCCAACTTAAAACTTGGCAATGAAACCTCATTTTTTTGCTTGAAAATATGATTGTTATAGTTGTGCAGCATGCCTGATACGCAACTATAAATTTTGCATTTACATCTCATGATTAAAACAAAATCTCCACAACATGGTAGGGCAGCAAAAATGATATGATAATGTATAACGATCCTACCTTGATAAAAAATCATTGTGCACAAGAATGCAATCTTCAAGTATTTATGGCATTTTGATAATTAGGGTTAGGGTTTTCTCTTGATGCTCATTGAAAAAAAGGAAAAAATAGCTCCAAGGGCTCAAATATCTACTGCTTCAGCAAGCAAATCAAGCTTTTCCTTCCCCCTCTTGTCTGTCTCCAACTGCTGCAAGCTTTGTTTGAGTGTTATGTTCTCTTTCCTCAAAGTCAAATTTTGTTGATATATGTTCTTCAATTGTTTATGTAGTGACAAGTTTCTTCTCACCATGAATATAGCATTTTCTATTGTAGGCTCACAATCATAAAGGAGTTCTATACATTTCATCTTTTCTCTTCTATTCTCCTCCCTCATTTGGATTATCATATCTTTTTCTTCTCTCAATTTTTTTCTTAGTCTTTCGAAAGTATGATGACCCTCATCATAGGTAGTGCTCTTCTTTTATGTTTCTGTTGGTTGTCTCTTTGCTGGTGTTTCTCCCTGAGACTGCAACTTTCTGGTTTAGGATATGGTTAAAGTAACACTAGGCTTAGGTATTTCTTTCACCTATGGACTTTTCTCCACTACCTTCCCTTTACCTTTTTTTCTGGAGCATGTTGGAGTTACAGGCACTGATGTTTCACTTGTCACTGAGATATCTTTCTTGGAGGCATGTTCCAAGGATTTTTTCTTTGTTTCCCTATTCTCATGCCACAATTGTGCTATGACAAAATGGGATTTCTTTAACTATTCTTGCATATCAATGATAAGGCTATATTTGTAAATTGTCACTAGGGAGATCTATTTTTGTGAATGCCTCTTGAGATTCATCAGGTTCTTGTGATGTGTGCATGGCATGCATCCTTTTAAATGTTGACCTAGTAACTAGTTTGCTAGGAATTGTGACCATTTCTAGGGAAAATTGGAATTKTTTCCCTTTCCTTTTAGCTTGTTGACTTACTGTAGTTTCCTCAGTTTCCTTTTCCATCTTTTTGACAGAACTATTAGGGACAGATGTGGTGGTATTTKCTATAGATGAAGGTGTRTCTCTCATGCTCTRTGAGCTGCTAAAAGAATCAACTGCTATCTTTGATGATGATACAAAAGCTTCCCAATCCTTATTCCTCTTTATAAGTTCTTCTAACACTAACAACTTTATCAATGAAAAATGGAAGAGGCTAGGTTCCCCTTGATATCTCCTTACTTGTACTTTGTCATCCATCTTCCCTAGGCCTCTGAAGAGGTAATAGGGTAGATTCAAGGGTTTCCTACCAGTGAAGTGCATTAAGAGCCTTATGTGATATTAGTAAACCCTAGTGAATCTCCCTTCACATGTAAAAAACCTTTGAATTACCCTCAACAAGTTACTATGATTCTCTAGTAGAAGTTTTCTGGGTATGGTGGCTCCAAAATCAATGTCTCTAAATTCAGGCTTCAAAAATTCATGATAGCAATCTAGATCTAGTTGCATACCTTTGAACCATTTCTCTCCACGAGCAGGGATCTCTGTTGCAACAATGATAGTGTCTTCAAAGACCTGAAATTATACGTTTCCCACCTTAACTTCAATTCCATTAAAACTAAATGAAAAATCCTTATCCACCTTCATGTTGTACCCTTGGATATTTTCACAAAATCTGATGCAACCCACTTGTTCAAAATAAACCCTAATTGTTGTATCTTCATTCACTAGACTTAGATCTTGAGGCTCAAATCTAAAAATATCACCACCCTTTGTATTCCTTCCCCTACCTTGTGGAGTTTCCATGATGTTGATGTGTGTTGCTTACCTATGAGAAAAAAAACAAGAGGATTATGCGTAGGGTAAAACGTAGCACTTGCAGATGCACAACCAATGGGAAAAAATAGGTTTGATGTAGCAAAGAATATGCATTTTAAGGAAAAGTTTGATTTTTTTGGTTCATAAGAAATATTTTCCTTTCAAACATCAACCAGGAGCCCGAAACAACAGTTGGAGGGTGTAAGAGTAAAGGAGGTGATGGTGCACAACACTATGAACAGAATCCCAAACAGCCAGTGCACAACAAACTAAATGAAGGGTTTATGATTTGCAAAGAGGAAATATGGAGATTTGGAGCTTTATTGTAGGTAGAATGAGGAAATTTGAAAGAAAAAATAAACTTAAACCACCAGTTGAAAAAATGATTGACTTGTTGTACTTCTTCACTAGATTTGTGTATCACTAGGAAATTGTGCAACAACTTGTGCAACGCTCCAATTGTTTGATGATGCCACATTCATCCAATGTATTTGAGATTATGATATTTTATGAACCATGAGAGGAATGATTCTAACTGATTTGTATTGGCCACATGATCTTTCATTATGACCCTTAGTTGATATGACAACCCATATTCTTGATATCAAGACCATATGACTCATGACTCACACTTTATGTTATGACCTTATATAAACAAATTTATTAATCACAAACCCATTGACTCATGTCATTACTTTCACTTAAGAGAAAATGCCATGGTATTTATGAGACCAAGGCATGACTTTACCCTATCCAACATATTTAACTCAGACTCTAACAACTTATTTATAGGACACTAATAGTTCACAAGAGAGAACTTTTAAGGAGTATTACTTATGGAGCTCAAAATAAGATTATGATAGATCAATTTCAAATACTTTATACTAAAAAATCAGAGTTATAAAATACAATCAAAATTGATCCCAAAGGAGTTCTTAGGGATTTCTAAAAAATAATAATGTTTGTTACAATGCATTAAAATAAAGGCGTTCGTCCAATGGACTGGGATTGGGGATCCCATGGACCATAAAGAAAACATGTATAATAAAGTACAAAGTAGAAAGAGGAACATGGGAGGATCTCGAACAACAAAATCTGGAAAGAAGACAGAGATGAAATTTATCAGGATTCAGTTATACTTTGCTAATTAAACAAGAAGAATAACTGAATGAAAAATGATAAGGGAAGAAATATGTGGTCAACATGGACTTACTATGATGGAATATCTCCTTCATTAGCTTTTTTTTTGTTTCTTGTGTACCCTTGCTTGTTGCAGTTATATTGCCAATTGTAACTGCTTCTGCTGGTATTTCGAAAATCTTGACAATTGATTTGTTTAAACATTCTTGAATATAATTCCTGAATGGGGCAACGATCACTTCTTATTTTACTTTAATATTAAGAAACTCATTTTCGATTCCTCTATGATCAATTTTTGAAAATTTTTCTCAATATCTTCATTTCTATTGGTATACAAAACAAGTCATCTTTCAATATCATCAAGTGTGAACTCAATCACAGTATCAAACTTTTCAGCTAATGCCTTTTTTAATTCTTCAATTTTCTCTTCAAATTTCTATCGAGTCATGAGCATTGAATTGGAGATAAACTTAGGGTTTGAGACTTCAATAGTGGTACCAATGATATCTAAATTAAGATTTTTTGAATATGCTTTTGTCTTACTTCTTGACAAATCAATCAATTGAGTTGACAATCCCTTCAATACATTGATTCTTTCAATCCAACAAGCATTGAGTTTCTCGATGCAGCTCAGGGAAGGTAAATATTCTTGCTTTCGCATATGCTTTGTCATTGTCAAAACCTTCATTGCAAACATTACAACTCCATCTGTATACAAACCTTCATCATTTTTCAAATCTGTATTCAAGTATTCTCTGGTGTTTTGAATTATGAGGCCTATAGAGGCAAAGATTTTGTCCTCTGAGAAATCCCATAAATAAAAAACCAAATACATTATTTTCTTTATATTTTCCTCGAAAAAATGTCGAGTGGCAATAATCGAGCTTGAAATTCCTTTCACTCTAGCACTTGACTCTGGGGTTTCTTGAAAACTTTTCTCGGACCAAATCATGGCAAAGAGAGAAGCCAAAATAGATGGAGGCATGAGAGTTTCTTCCAATTCCTTAATTTTCTCTTTCAACTGAGCATTTTCTTCCTCCATATTGGCAATTGAAAAATCAAGTGCATCCCCTGTAACTTTGTGAATGAATGAAAATCTATAAGGCAACATGTTTCGTGTATCAATGGTAGACCACAAATTTCCACTTTTACTCTTCATGGTTCTTTCAAAGATCAATTTCTTAGAATCTCTATCAAATGAGGCATTTTGTACAACAAAAGTCTCTTCATCAGAAAATATCTCATACTCAACCATAAGTGCATAAATATGTTGTACATATTCTATAGCCAGTTCTTCTTCATCTGGGAAGGTGATATTTTTTATATCCACATCCAAGTCCATATTATCCAATAGTAAATCATGTTCAGGTGCATGTGTTTCTCCTCCCTCTTGCTGTGAATTAGTTATTTTTCTCTTAATCTTTAACTTGTGGGGGTTCTATAAGTTCTCCTTATGAGGGTTTCTTTCTTCATCATCCCCTCAATTATTACTCTATATTTTTATTTGTTATGATGTCTCGGTATGAGGGTTTATCTTGGGTAGAACACTTCTTCGAGAAACAATGGGTGATTGGGAATTATTTTCATTTGAAGGCTTACCCCTTTCCTTATGATGTTATGCAATACTTATTATAATTTCTATATCTTCAGAATATATGTCAACTTCTTGAATATTAGGGTCATGGTTGTCATTATATTCTTCTCCACTTAGAAATGAGTTTATGAGTGCAAGGTTGAGTCCGAATGAAATCAAATGATTGTAAAAAAGATGACTGGGGTCAAACCCCTTGATTTCTTCTGCATATCTCAAGTTGGAATGGTCGAAATAGGAAGCATATTCATCGATCTTGGAGATTCCTTTGAGAATAATTTCAACAACTTTCCAAGGAAGAGGTATGAATTTATTTTTTCGTTTCTTAGAAAAGGTGTGAAACCAGAATTTGTATTTTCTAACTATCTCAATAATAAACAACTTATCAGATACATAATATGGAAGAAAGATGGTTTTTTCATTAGAACATAAAACTCTGATGATATTGTAATCATCCATTTTTTCAAGAATTTATTTCCCTTTTAGAAACGTTGACACCATCAATGAGAGCCGGGAAGTATCTTCCCCAAATATTAGCTTCTTAAATTTAGACACAAAATCATTATATACTTCATAGAAATGGTGGCCAAATTTCTACCTCCATAAAGCTTGATACCACATGGTCACATAGTTCACCTTTGTGTTTACCCTTCTGGAAATATTCAAACCATTAAAATCATGACAATAGGTGATATAATATATCAAATAGGATGAAATATAAAATTTATTCTCGATCTTGATATTCGTCAATTATGCAGTAATCTCATTTGAAATAATCTTCTCCCAGTCAAAGATTTCATTTTTGTGAATCGTGAAATGCAATATATACAATGCCAATCAAGGAAGGGTTTATGTAGATTCTTGGCCAACAATTCAAGCAAATAACCAGGAAATTTATTTATAGGTATTTTTCAAAGAACTTACTTGAATTCTAGATATGTCTTCTGTCATTGATGCATGATCCTGTAAATACTCTTGAAGAAGTTCGATTCCATTATTTTTTCTTTTTAGAAAATTCTTGGATTCTTCCCCTTTGTAAACCAGGTTTGGTTCCAACAATTTAAACATCTTCCTAAATATTGAAGGCACCAAGGGAACATGAGGACTTATCTCAAATGGGATGGTCCTTTTGTTCTGGATGAATTTTTTTATGCACCAGGCAACAATATCTTTGCATTCGAAGACCTATGGGACACAACCTGCAAGAACTATCCCTGAAGTCCACACCATGTTGTTTTCTTTAACCAACAGATTTGAATAGTACCAATACGACTGAGACCAATGATAGTTATGATCTTCTCTGGAGAAGAGATTCAAGATATCTCCACATAACTATTGTTTTCTCATGACTAACTTCATTGATTTGGTGAGCTTTTATTGTAGTATTACTTTGCAGAGTAAAATAGTTTTAAGTTAGGTTTATTTCAAAGAAATCATTAACTCGAAATAAATGAGGTTTTCCTTGATATAAACACCATTAATTAACGACCATTTCAAAGATGAAATTAGTATTTGAGTCCTTAAATATAGCATTAAATCTATCTCACGAGAAGTAAAAGAAGGGACAAGTGACAACAGAGAGTCAGAGTGAGCGATTAGAATGGAAGGGAAAGTCCGGGAGTCTGAAATTCCACAAGTCCAAAAGTCTGAAATAGATGAAATGGTTAAATGTTGAGATACATTGAGCAGACTGTGAGAGGAGTGAAAGCATAATATGTAAGTCTGTGAGTCTGCGGGTCTACACAAATAAACTAAGTGTTGAGGCAGACTAATGTATGGATAAAAGTAACTTAATACAATTCCGATATTTTGTGAGCCCTCCAACCCAAAAACATAGCGAAAATGACTAAGTGTAGTAATATTGATACAACAAAGAAAAGGAAAAGGGGATATAGAAGATTCAGGAATAACTTTATAGAAGGGGAAAATAAAAGGTAAGAAAAAAAAGGGAAGATAGGAAGAAAGGGGAAGAAAAAATGGGACTCAAGAAATGGATCCAACAATGGGATGATAACCCCCCATGGGTTTTCAAGAATCCAATATCTCATGACCAAATGTACTATCCTTTCAGAAATGGAGTCGAAATATATAGGATATATAAAAAATAAAAACAAAAAACTATGTACAAGGAGAAAAGAGTGTTTCAAGCAAAGAAACATTTCAAGTGTTTCTTGTTGACAGGAAACATCAACATCTTTCCCTTCATATCTTTCAGCAAGTATGATTTGAAACCTGGAATTTTCTCATTGAGGTAAGGTCCAATCCAAAGTGCCTCGAACTTCCTATGTATCGACGACTTCTCTTTCGCTTTGTTCCAAAGAAACACCAATTCACCCTTTTGAAAATTCTTGATTGTTGTACTTTGATCGAAATATTTTTTAACATTATCTTTCCTCTGTGATATCTTCTTCAAAGCCTCACTTCTTTATTTTCCTAATCTCAACAATTGATTTAATCTCTTCTACAAAGGGGGATCATCTTTTGTGTCCTCCAAGCTGACTACATAAATCAAAGCATTCAATTCAAGGCCAATTGGAATCTTCGCTTCTTTTCCATAAACTAACATGTAAGGAGACATCCCAATGTTATCCTTTGGCGTCATTCTGCTTTCCCATAAAGAGTCTGTCGAATTCAAGTGCCAATTTTTCTGATTTTGATCAATAGTCTTCTTCAGGATTTGAATCAATCTCTTATTTGTAGACTCAGCAAGGCCATTTCCTTGTGGATAATAATTCGATGATTGTCCCATCACAATGCATATTCTCTGCAAAAAATTGTGAACTTTGATCCAATGAAAATTGAGCTATTGTATGTAATAAGTTTCTTTGGAACACAAAATATCGACAAGACATTATCCTTGAGGAATTTAATCAATTCATTAGAATCAACCCTTTTCATTGTTGTTTCTTCCTTCCATTTAGTGAAATAGTCTGTAGTAGTGAGACTATACATATTCCCCTTACATGATTTTGGATTTATCATCCCAATGACATCCAACCCCCATTGTGTGAATGGTTGTTCTACTTATATGGGTTGTAAATTCATTGCATACATCTTCATCTTACCTGATAATTGTTGGCAGGGAAGGCATCTTCTCACCATCACATATGATTCCTTGAAAACTGATGGCCTATAATATCTGACTCTTATTATGTTTTGTGCTATGGAAGTAGGTGCAAAATTTCCTCCACATATGCCTTCATGAAATTATTGTATCAGCTCTTGGGCCCTTTTTTCATCGACACAACTCAACAACATGCCATCATAGTTTCTTCTGAATAATATCTCAGCAATCAACACATTTTGTCTTGAATTCATCTTTAAAGTTATTCTTTCCTTTGGAGTCATGCTAATGGGAAATTGACCAAATATTAGATAAAATGCAATGTCTTTGTACCACTTTGAGCCAGATATAGGCTCTCCATATGAAATCAAAATAATTCCATTCAAGGAATCACTATCCGCAATGAGTTTTCACAATCCTTTCCCTTTGACTGTTTTCAAAGGCTTGATTTCAATGTCATACTCCTGAATTTTTTCCAGCCAATTTGCCCATTTTCCTTCTCTTAATTGATAGTTCAAAAGAATCTTTACTGGGGAGGATGGAACATAAGTTATGACATGATAAATTCAAAATATACATTCGAAAATGTGCTACTTCTTTCACGAGAGACAACACCTGCTTCTCCAACACTGAGTATCTTAGTTTGTAGTCATGGATAGTCTTACTCATAAAGATGATCGGTAACTCTTCACCTTTGACATTTCTTTCGGTAAGGACTGATGTTATGAAACTTTCTGTAGAAAAAGAATAAATGACAAAGTCTCTTTGAAAATCTAGACTAATAAGCATCGATGTTGTAGTAATTTCTCTTTTAATGTTATTAAAGGCCTCCTATGTGTTTCAATTCCATTCTAACCTTTGGTATTTCTTCAACAATAGATTAATCGGTTTCACTATGCTCGTATAATCAGGAAAAAACCTCCGTACAAAATTTATCTTTTCAAAAAAATATTGCACTCCTTTCTTAGAAGATGGAGGATTGAGTTCATTAATAACCTTGACCCTTTCTGGATCAATATAAATTCCTTCTTTATAGACAATATGCCCCAATAACTTCCCTTCAACTACAACAAAAAGACTTTTCTTTGGATTTAGAGAAACCCCATAAAATCTACATCTTTCAAACACCTAGCTCAGATGATGGATATGTTCTTTTCTTGTCTTTGAATGGACTGTTAGATCATCCTGGTAATCTGCCATAAATTTTCCTATCAAGCCTTAAAATTCATGGTCCATATCCCTTTGGAAAGTAGCTCCAACATTTTTCAACCCAAATGGCATCTGAGCGTAAGCATATGTCTCCCAAGGTGTTATGAAAACCATCTTAGGCTTGTCTTCCTCTGCAACTAAAACTTGATTGTATCCAAAAAATCCATCTAACATGGACATACAAGCAAACCCAGTGACTTGTTGAAGAAGGAATTCCATGTTAGGAAGAGGATAATTGTCTTTTACACTTGATTTATTGATATCTCTAAAATCCATGCACATCCGCATATCCCCAGTCTTTTTCCTCACAACCACTGGGTTTGAGAGCCAGTCAGAATGTCTGATGGGATATATTATTAAAACTTTCTTCAATTTTTCCAACTTGATCTTCACCAATGGTTTTAACTTGGGATTCATCATTCTTATTTTTTGCTTAAACGGGTTTTCTCCTTCTCTTAATGGAATAATATGTTGAAATATTGATTTATCATAGGATTTTAGGTCATCATAACTCTAAGCAAAAACATCAAAATATTCTTTGAAAAGGGTGACATATTGATCAAGTTCTTCAGATGTACAATAAATTCCCAAATTTACATACTTCTCGGAACTATCATTTCCAAGGTTGACTTTCTTTGTTTCTTTTACTTTCTAGACTGATACTTCTTCCTTGTGACTTTTTGTATCATCATCTCTTGTGAAAGGAGACTCAGATTGGACACAATTATTTAGAACATGGTAAATTTCATTATCTTCATCATCATTTTCATTTGCTAGAAAATCCTTTAAGTCTTCATCATTTTCAAACACTTGGATATAATCTTGGTTATCTAGCACCAAGGGTCAAAAAAATCTTTTTACTTGAAAATATGTATCACTTTGGATGCCATCTGGATTTGAAAATGAAGCGGCCAATGCTAAATAATCTAATTTTTTATTTTTATCCCTTGGAATAAAAGATATATTGAAGGAACTAAAGGCCTCCATTAATTCATTCACTCTTTTGAAATATAGCTAGAGCCTTTCCTTTTTAATCTTATACTTATGAGTGATCTGATTTACTACCAACTCTGATTCCCCGATCACAATCAAATGTTCAATATTCATCTCCATCGCCAGGATAATCCCTTGAATTAGGGGTTTATACTCTGCTTCATTATTTGTGGAAGGGAACTCCAGTATAATGGAATGTGGGTATAGAACCTTCTCAATGATTTTGAGGAAGATTCCAAATCCACTTCCTGGACTTGAACAAGCTCCATCAAATGACATTCTCCAATATCTGACAAAACAATTATCTACCCTCTTTATGTCCTCGATTTGCTCCATATCTAGGATGGCATAATTCCCAATACCAACATCTATATAGTCTTTCATCAATTTGTTATCCTTCTTTTCTGCAGGAATTTTATTCAACATTTTATTGAATTTGAAATTGAAATCCCTTATCCTCTCATTTTTCTTTAGACATATTTGGGTGAATTTGGTAAGAAGAGTATGATACGTGACTGGAGGAGCAAACATATTTAAGAACATAGTTTCAATATAATCAAATGAGTCGATTGATCTTGTGGGAAATGATGTGTACCATTCATAATCTTGGCCTAGAAAATTTTGGAGAAACAACCTCACCATCACATCATCATGTTCGATAAGATTAAAATAAAAAACATCCCAACACAAATCAACATGTCTTTTAGCATCAATCATTCCATCTCCAGAAAATGTCTTCAAGGAACCTATAGAAAGAACTAGGAGCTCATGTTGTTCTCCTCGAAGGTCAAGAGTGAAGTCTCTTACCCTTCTTAGGTTTCTGTAGGGTAAATTCATGGATCTGGGTAACACTTTCGTGACAATCGGATCTCCAAAATTCCTAAAGACGTTTTTTCGGCCGAACTTTTTTTTTTCAGTCAAAAGATAATTTTTTCAGCCGAACAATTGAACATCAAATCGAACAGTACAGTGACGATGCCCTCGATTTTCGTGTAGAATTTTAGCCAGACGGATTTTTTTGATTTGTAATTTGTAATTTGTAATTTAATTTTGATTTGTAATCTAATTTGTAGATTTGTAATTTAATTTGTAGATTTGTAATGTAATTTAATTCATAGATTTGTAATTTAATTAGTAGATTTGTAATGTAATTTAATTAGTAGATTTGTAATGTAGATTTGTAAATATATTACAAATAAATCTATTATTCTATTTATTTATTTTTAAATATAAATGTGTTATTCTATTTCTTTAAATATAAATCTATTTTTTTGTTCTTTAAATATAAAAATCTTCATCAGTTCCTATTTTTATATTTAATAATAAATCTGTAAATCTATATATGTATATATAACTACATTGAATTATAAAGCATTTACTTCCACTAAAAACAAATTATACATCTAAGTACAGGAATTATACAACATTTACTGTCACTAAAAACAAATTATAGGTAAAGATATTAGTTTGTGCCTGAGTAGTCGACCAGGAGCCGAATCTTTCATGTTTCACTCTAGTGTTAAAGATTTAGATTCAAATGCCTTGTTTTTCTGTGCATAGATAATATCTTATTAAAATTGGTTGTGACTTGGCCACGGGGACCAGCCCTGTGGTCAAGCCGTGGGAATGCCCTAGTTTGAGAATTTTTATCAAACCAAACCCTTATAATATTTTGATCTAATAGAATCAGTTGTCACATTTTGGTAAAAGAGTATATACATATATATGAAAAATTACATGTTTATATGTTCAAATTATACACATAAACAATAAATTTATAAACAATATGGATTTACTTAAAAATGTAAATTTGATATAAATAATTTATAAACAATATGGATTTAATGAATTTGGTATAGACATTTAACAATCAAGTATTAAGTTTTTAAATTTGATATAGACATTTAACAATCAAATATTAGGAATAGAGTAAGCATTTAAGTGATTAGTTTGTGCCTGAGCAGTCAACCAAGAGCCGAATCGACTGTCTTTCACTCCGGTGTTATAGATTTAGATTCAAATGCCCTGCTTTTATGTGCATAGATAATCTCTTATTAAAATTGGTTATGACTTGGCCACGGGGAGCCATCCCTGTGGCCAAGCCGTGGGCACACCTACGGATTGGCCACATGGCTACCCCCCCTGCGATGAAGTCACAGACATTTCAAACGTTTTGTATTTTATAAAAATTTCATAAAAATTTCAAACTCAGTCGCGTACATACATGAATTGCAGTAGGAAGAGTTGCCTATATACACAAGTTGCATGTGTATAAGTCGTGTATATGTCTGAAGGTTTGATTATATCCAAGTATGAGAAATATCATTGTGATATATCTATATCTGCACTTGAGTTGGGAGTTTATGTTATTGGTATTTTCTGTGATGAATACTTGAGTGGTGCACTCAAGGGTTTTTTGTCTTGGAGATTAGGGTTTCTTTCCATAGATCTATTTTGTCTTATGTATTCCAGCAGAAAAATTATTTGATGTTTACGAGAAAACCATAAATAACTTTGTACGAACAACTTACAGGAGTTGTAGGTTCAAAGGTTTCGGACAAAAGTATTTTCTGAGGCATACACGGGTTCCTATGGGAACAATCACATACATACGCGATCTGTCTGATGTAAAGTCGCATAGATATTTTAAAGTCTGAAACAAAAAAAGTTTTGGAGACACTGACAGTGACAAAAACAGTGGCAGGCACAGGGACAGTGATAGAGAGAGTTACAGTAGAAGTTACATATTAGTATAACATATTGATGGACCATTATATGATGCATGGACAGGTCCAAGGATCGTTAAAGGAATAGAAGATCATGGTATTCATAATGCAGTATTATTAAGAAATTGATCAGTGTTCTGGTAGAGCAGAAACATCCACAACAGAAGCAAATTACAGTGGTAGCATATTGTTCACAGTGATTACACGAAATCTTGCAGAAAAGACAGGGGGAGACATACCCACAGGGGGAGTTATTCTTTTTTCCATGATTGGTTACAGCATGTATAGTGTCAGGAGGAGACATGTCGACATGAGGATTTAACCTTTGGTCAAAGAGGAAGAAAAAGAACAGAGGCATGAAGACAGAGGGAACAACCCCAAGAGGAGATACCATTTTCCATTGATGTCAAAGGGAGACAGATAAAAACATTGATGAAAAGTGATGATCATAGGGGGAGCCTGAGCATGAGTTTTACCATGTCTAAGTGTTGTCATCAATGTTGGTGTTTCCATCAATGCCAAAGGGTTAGACTGTTGGACTAAGTTTTCATTGATGTCAACGGTTTGATGTCAAAGGATTGATGTCAAGTGGTCTCATGGTGATGTGTTGTCATTGATGTCAAGGTTGATGTCAACGGGACTTGTATTAGTAATGTCATGTCATGGTTGATATCAAAGGTAGTCGATGACCATGGATAAGAATGCTCTCATGAATTCTCTTATGTAGGAAGTACCAAATGGATGAACTCCAAAGTGGTCCCCTTATGATGAAAGCCCTCATGGGAAGATGCTCTTGGTTATATTTCTCAAAGTGGTCCCCTTATGGTGAAAGCCCTCACAAGAAGATGATTTGCAAAGTCCAAATGGTTAAGTGGTTGAGTAATCCTAGATGTGTGGTCATGAAGCCGGAAATTGTGTGGAAGAAAAGAGGTTGAATAATAGGTCAATAGGTTATCATATCTATATGGATGGATAGTGTTCGTCATGTCATTTCTAGTGATATGTGGTATGTAACATAATTCTTCACGGTTAGGGAGATATGGCCTTGAGAAATTGGAGAACCCTTTAGAGTAATCTAGAAGCCCATAGAAGGTCAAAAAGAAGTGAAAAGATTCTAGAAATTCTTAAATAAGATTCCCTAGTCAAAGTAGTTTCAAAATAAATTAATTAAATAATAAAGTCGTTACAACAAGAAGTGGTGATTTTACTATTTATGAATAAAATGGTTGCAAGTGGGTAAAGTAGTTAAGAGTGGGTTAGCCCTAAAAGAGGGAAGTTGGGTAAAACAGTTAGAAGATAACCCCTAAAGGAAGCTACTTTGAGAGTATAAATAAGAGAGAAAAGGTCTCCCATTTACACCTACTTGAATATCTATTGAACATTATTGAATATATATTTTGTGAAAGGTTATTTGTAGGTATAAATTGACATATATGAGAAAGCGTAGGTCTGAAGTTATGAAGGAAATTCGAGGGTAAAGTCTCAGAGTTGCAGCAAACTCAAGTAACCCTAATCTCTAATACATCTGCGAGTTGCAGGTTAGAAGGGCATGGATGTATGCAAGACATAGTGGCGTAAAGCGTGGATACCCATTGGATGTATAAGAGAAAAGAGAAGATATGTAGAAGGGTTTGTGCAAGCTTGAGAAGTGATGTCTAGTCCAGGTAGCTAAGGCTGAGGTTGTTCTATTGGTCTGATATCTGAGGCACCAGATCAGTTACAGTGTGAAAAGGTAAGTCTATATTCTTATGAGTTTGTATCTTATTGATGTTATGGAGCATGCTTGAGGCATGACTTGGTAAGGTTTGGTATATGCTCTCTTGGAGGTATGGTATATGTTGTAGTAAATTTTTTGAGACAGATCTATTGAAGAACAGTGTTGGTGCATGTCTGAGTGTTATTGGCATATCTTATGGAACATTGTGAGAGGTATTTGTTGGTGATCTTGGTATATGGTTAATACATGCTTGATGTTATATAACAATGAAATTATAGCACATAGTTTGTTGTAAGGGTTTATGGTTTTCAGTTATGGATGCTATGATGTATTTCTAGAGGCCCTTTGTTGGTTAGCTTGGAGTATGTTCTTGTGCATGTTTGATGCACTTGTCATGGTTGGTACTTGGTTGTGCTTGGTAGAGGCATGTGTTGGTGATGGTTGTGAGTTATTATGAGTAGTTTCAGTTTATGCACATCCTAGTGATATTGTGTATACGGTTGAGAGTTGTCTTGGTGACTGGATCTGTTTTGGTTGATGAGATTATCTATACATATAGTTGGCACAGATTCTTTGGTACAGGTTGTTGCAGGTTTATGGTACAGGTTGATATGACAGGTTCTACAGTGACAGTCTGATAGAAACAGAGACGGTGATGGTGATACTTAGTGGGTTTGTGGTAGTATGTGAGTTGCAGTGAGGATAGGCACGGACATCCACGAGTTGCAATTAAGAATGGTGTGGATACCTGCATKTTGCAACATAGACAGGTCTTGGATCTGTAGAAAATATTTGAATATCGTTGGTACAATTGGACATATCATTTTTTTTCTACAAGCTAGGTATTGTACTTGAGGGTTGGAATCCTTACATCTCAGTTGGTGCTGAGATATACAAGATGAGTCTTGTAGTTGAGAGTTGGTACTCTCTTGGAGTTGGTGCTCTTTTCAATTGGTGATGATAAACCCCCAGATATTGTAGTCTTCATGTAACGACATAATACAAAATATTACACATATATCTGGTGTTCATTCTGTTCATTATGATAGTTCTCTATTATTGATGAATGTTGTTGATATATGCAAGTAGCTAATAGTGAATGTAAGTAATGAATAATAATGTTTGAAGTAGTTGTTAACTAAAGGAAGAAAGAATTGTAAAAGAGCCACACATTGATTCACCCCCCCTCTTAGTGTGGTTGATGTGTCCAATAGGAAGGAGAGTGTCTTTGTGGTCTAATTCAGAAGATCAAAAACAAAAGTAGTGTCCAAGGAAGTATATGAAACTTTAAACATACACATGAAGTGAGGGTGGAAGGTAGGAGAAAGGGAGTATTGTATTCCTTTACATGTTGAATCTTGAAACAAAGAGTTGCATCTTCCTCAAGTTGGTGCTTGAAAAAACAGAGGATTGAAGTCCTTTACAGGTTGGAGCCTAATCTATAGGGAGTTGGTGCTTCCTCAAGTTTGTTCTTGGAAAATAGGGGATCTGTGTCTCCTTGAGTTGGTGCTCAAACAAACATAGATTGGTTTCTCTTACAAACTATAAATTATAAATAATATATAATTTTTATGATTGTTACATTTAAAATCTAGAGCTTTGTACATTCTTGTTGACAAATTGTTATAAATTAATAAATAATTAATTTGATTTGAGAAAAAGAAGCAATATTGATTCACCCCCCCCCCCTCTCAATATTGAACAACATTCCAACAATTGGTATCAGAGCAAGTTCCTTCACCACAGTCTAATCACTTGAAGGCAGATTCTGAGAAAACCAATGGATCAATAAGAATGAATGGCCTCAAACAAAGCACCATTGTTCAAAGGAAATGATTATGCAATTTGAAGTATAAGGATGAGAAGTTATTTGATGACTCTTGAATGTTATGTTTGGCTATATGTGGTAAATGGTTGCATTTCACCACCTACTGCACCTTCAGATGTTGTTGCAAAGAAATTCTACAACGATAATTCAAGGGTTGTTAATGCAATTCTAGGTGGATTTGAAAATCATGTATTTGTAAAAGTGATGCCATGTCAATCAGCAAAATAAATATGGGACAAACTTAAATTCATCTATGAAGGAAATGGAAAAGTTAAGAAAGAAAAACTTCAAACATACAGAGGGCAGTTTGAGAGTCTAAAGATGAAAGAGGAAGAAAACATTGCAGAATATTTTCAAAGAGTTGATGAAAAAGTCAATTCAATCAGATCATTGGGAGAAGAGATGAAAGACACAATTATTGTCCAAAAGGTGTTGAAATCATTACCAATAAGATATTATACCAAGTTATCTACCTTGGAATATTGAGAATACCTTGACAAACTTACAATGGATGAACTTCATGGGATTCTTATAGCCAATGAAATGAGAATCATGCAAGAAAAGTCATCAAAAAGGGAAACAACCTTCAAAGCATCAAAAGCAACAAAAAACCATGAGCATGTGCCAAATGAAAATCACTTAGACGTATCAGATGAAGAAGAATCTAAATTTATAAGTAAACTCAAGAAAGGGTCTGGTAAATACAAAGGGAAGTTACCCCTCAAATGTTTTAACTGTGGAAAAGTTGGGCATTTTTCCTCCAAATCTTGTTAAGGTTTAAGCTATTATTAGAGTTCTTTGCATTTCACTAGATAACAATAACATAAGATAGGATCACTAAGAGATACACAATCACAAGAGACACATCATTTATCCTGGGAAACCCTCATGGGGGAGAAACCCAACAAAACTTCGTTATTATAGATAGCTAATACAATGCCAAGAGATAACTCAAACAAATACAGAAAGTCCTCTCACAAGAATGTGCCTCTCTCTCTCTCTCTCTCTCTCTCTCTCTCTCTCTCTCTCTCTCTCTTCTCCAACTGCAGCTCCGAAACTTTCTCCTCAGTGAACAAGTGAGTGTGTGTCTAAATGAGGTGCTAGCCTCCTTATTTATACAAATCTGGCACTTGTGGAGGTGTCTTTTCACTGGCAGGTACGACTTCTTAATCTGGGTGGTTATAACCACCTTTAATATATTATGGGGCCTCTTTAATATATTTTCAGGTCGACTTCTTATTTTGCATGTTACAATTATGTTTTGACCAATCTGCTAAAGGGGATTTGGTCTTTTACAATAGCCGACATGATCAATCTACAATAGGGGATTGATCTAATGAATAATACAACAATAATAATTAGAATACACTTTGGAGTTACATTATTTCAACACTCCCCCTTAACAAGAAGGGTATTCTATAACAGCGTCAGGCGAGAGAGAGGACAGCATCATCAACAACATCAGGTGGGTGAGAGGATATCATCATCAATATCATCTTGTAACATTGACTAACGTATCTATAAATCATCAGAAGTTTTTCTCATCATCAACACAGCACAGAGGCTGGAGCATCATCAACACATCATGGAGTTGGAGTATCATCATCATCCTCATCGGTATGAGGCTAAAGTAACATCATCGTCGTCTTCAGCATTAAAGATAAAATAATATCATCATCATCATCTTTAGCAAGGACTCGGGAGCTGAAGTGGCATCACCATCATCATCTTCAGCAAGAGGCTGAAGTGGCATCATCATCGTCATCTTCAGCAAGAGGCAGAAGTGGCATCATCATCATCAACTGCATCGACATGGATTAGTATAACATTAATACATCCTCATCATCAATAAAAACACAATGTTGATACAGCATCAAAAGCACTAATATCACAGCACAAAGGTTGGCAACACATCATTGTTGAGCTCCAATCTACCCTAGTAAACTAGAGTGTAAATGATTGTCAATCCGGTGTTTGTAAGACTTAGAGGCATGTCCAAAGTATATGGATTTTAGAGATAGTTTTTATCTTTTATGGAGATAAACCAAAAACCTATTCTAAGGCTGAATGTGAAAGAGATGCTAAGATCCTATTCAGAAGTCATCTTCATAGATCTCATAACAGTAATCAGAACTTGTTTTTCTAAAGAGTAAAAACAGCAAGCATTCAAGATAAAGTTTAAGACCTATAAAATGTTAGAATAACAAAACTCTTATTCAAGAGATGCATTCATTGTATTCTTTCATTCATTCATTTCATTCATTAACAACTAAATCAAATCAAAATACTGAAAGCATAAATAACTCAAAAGCATTCAAAACTATCTTAATTCTTGAAGTCACACTGCACATTGAATTTTCATTCAAGAAACCATTCACAATATGAGTAAGGCTTGAAAACATTAAGCATGTAACTGAGCTGTGAAATTCATCTACCTACAGCAAGATAAAAATCATCTACAGCAAGCAAAATCTGATCTAAAACATGTACTTGAAAAAGAACACAAGGAAAGAGTGTACTAGTTGGCAATGGGGGCCCTCCAATGCTTCCCTGGTACACTTTGGTTAACTTCAACTAAGAAAGGATTCCAGTAGCATTCAAATCATCATAAGCATTCCCATGAACAAAACACAGAGCTGATCTTCAAAAGTGAAAATTCTCAAGTTTCTTCATTCATATCAAGAGTGTCTTACTAGTTTAAGCTTAAGAGTATTTATACAAGAGTCTTAAAACCACAAGTGATAAAATGTCTCCTAAATATCATAAGTAGATCCACAATATCCTAGGAGGGTCGAATGCCTCCTTTAGATCCTCAATATATGGTCAAAATCCCATGAAATCAAAAACTGTCCAAGTTTTAAGGCTAAACAGGGCAATTTCTGCTGAAGTGGCCCTGTTTGACCAGCATTGACTGAATATCTAGCAGTCTCAGATTTCAAATCTGATAGCTCATTATCCATCCTTGTACATCTGGGAACATGACCCAAGTGTTATATTTCTCCCAGGTGTCCTGCAAGTATACAAACCACAGAGATTTTACGGGATTTGGTCAAATCCTGTAATTTCTGGTAAATTTCCAATTTTAATGCTAAAATTTAGAAAATTCAATTCTCAAGCTAAATAATGACAAATATACCTTGAATAGGTTGTTTCATGGAAAATGTGGAATGAAATGAAGGTAAAATGGACAAATAAAGAGGCAAAAGTATGGTTTATGGAAGCACAAAAATGGACTCAACATCTCCCCCAAGAGGAAGTCCTTGCATGTCCTCATGCACAAAAATGTCCATGTCCTGTGTCACTGCTCTTCTGCTACTTCTGTTGCCTGCAACAAAGTTTCCACATTTTCCT
>JASDQU010790210.1:184565-198212 GCA_032191745.1 Picea mariana | reverse complement strand
AACTGTTTACTTTTTCACATTTACCTAATCATATTAAGAAATTACTATCTCACCATATGATTTTCATGTTTAGATGATTAAAAAGAATTAATATCTATGCAACATTTTATTGTCACGTTTGGATTATTGCCAGGCGCTACCTCATCTTCATTGTCACTGATCCCATGTATCATATTGGGGCAGGAATTACTTTTTATGGATGTGAATTGTGTCATGGTCGTATGTCATGTTTAAGTCGGCGCTTCAATTTCAATTAACAATATCAAGTGGAGAGTAGTCTCAATTTCAATTAACAATATCAAGTGGAGAGTAGTCTCCTTAGCAGGTGGAGAGCGGTGGGGCTTTAACTGTGTCGCACACATTTCCCTTTCTGCCCTGTGTTGTTAAGTTTAGTTCTTGGCATTTCACAAAATTTGTTTTAAATCTATCTCTATACATGTTAATATTTCTATTCATTGCCATGCAAGGACCTCATGCAGGTTGCAGTTCAAGTTTGCGAGAATAATGGTACAATATCTCAAATATACGATTAGGGTTTACAATTTTTAATTTTAGTTATCAATGATAGTTATTAATTTTATGGTTTACAATTTTTCTAAAGCTATTTTGCCAACAATTTAGCGGCTCCAACCTACAAAGCAAATTCGCAACTTGGTCCTCTGCAAGGGTTTTTGTCCAACCTAAGTCAAACAAAATTGTTCAAATTGTGATCTAAACAATGAAAATTGCAATCTTAACGGTTTTTGGTATGCCAGATTACTGGGAAAGTAATCAGAAATGGGGCCATTCGAATTCCCACTATCTGGATACTTCCTCCTCCTGTGGCTTATGTTATGTCGAGGGATTAATAATGGTTATTAATTCTTATATGTAATGTAATTTTGCAGGGTTTATTCTTTCATTGTTTCTATGGGATAGCTCTACAACATTGATTCGCTAGTTGCCAAGTGATACAAATTCTTTGCATTTGCATATTGGAGACTTGTTCGCGATATAAAAGTGTTCATTCATTGGTAATTTCTATAGCAGTAACCTAACTCGTAGTGATGTATTCTTGGAAAAGTATAAATTGGATAAAAGTTGGGAGTGCATTGGCGTATGCTTTACACACCTAGCGATAGTCTCATTATCATTTATCATTGCTTCCCATTTACTATGTATTGCTTACTTTATTACAACAGTCATTCCATTAGCAACACGCTTATCTTGTGTTGCAAATTTTAAAACATAAATGGTGTTTGTTTATATGTTGGGAAGGAGGAAACCTCAAGCATATTTTGTGGGGATCCAAATTTGAGATAGATTGTCGTTATCAAGTTCAACTATGATTTTTCTCTATTTTCGAAGGTATCATCCATTGGTGTGTATTTGCTTCTAAAACATTTGGTTTTATCTATTTTCTAGGTTTATGGAATTTGCATTACATTTTTAGCTCTGCTTAATTTTTAGAAAAGCGATGCAAAACTAGAGCAGTGTAAGTTTTATCTTTTCCTTCCTTAAATATTTGGTGGAAGAGGTATGTTATCAATCCTCTTTCAAACGAAACCCTAACCAACCTTTTGTTTTCGTCATCAATAAACCTTAGAACCTTCGATAATGAAAATTTGGTTGTAGAAATTTACTATTGTATTATTGAAATGGTAGATGTGGGTTGTAAAAATTAATCAAGTGATCTCCAAAACTAATAAAATATAAATAAAAAAAAATTAGTTGGAAAATATCTTTAAAGAAATGGCAATATCAACCATTTAAATGTGTTATTTAATAATAATTAATGTGTTATTAAAAGGATTAAAATCATTTAAAATTATGCTAGGGTTAGGGTTATGTTAAGATTAGGGTTTATGCTAGAATTAAAATTATATTAAATTAGAGTTAGGGTTTGTAAATCAAAAGTAAACCACTCAACGTTCATCGACCATAATTATGTGACTGTGCTAATCTTTATCTGTGTGAGAAGTGATTTGGGGATGTTTTCATTTTAACAAAGGATGAAAAACTTTTAAGACCAAAAAAAATAGAATGTTCTAAATACATGTTTAAAGAAAAAATTTAAAAATTAATAAGTATATAGTTGAGAATTTGGAATAAATAATTATTCTCCATCTGAAAAGTATTGTTAAAGAATAAGATTATCACCAATCAAAAGGTTTATTACCTTAAAAAAAAATAGATTGGCTTCTATGTTACTCAATGGAGAACATCTTGTATTCTTGATTCAAAGGACAAATGGGAATGTCAAAAGTGAATGGGAGAATGAAATGTAGGATGTAGAAAAAAAGAGTTTGTGTTATCTTCATTAAGAAGTAGTTAGTGGAGAATTTTTTGAACAAAGATATTATGTTGATCTTATGGAGTTTCTTTTTTAGCAAAGATCTTATGAACTTTTAACCATAAATATTGTTGATGATATAAATGAGCTTTCAATTTTTTTCTAATTTGACCTTCTACATATCTCATTATTTACACATGTAATCCACTATTGCGTGTTTTGGTGTTTTTATGCAAAATTTGTTCACATTTTTCTCATAGTTTTTGCAAGTGCTAAGCTAGACACTAAATTGGTGTATGATACCTCCTTGTTTGTGGGACATGGGACCCCCTTCGCACAACAATTTGACTTTTAAAGTCTACGAAGGTATACATACCCTACCCCCCTCTAGATTTGAACTTGTAACATCTTAGAAGGAAACACACGTTCTTAACCATTAGACTCACTAAGGTTGTAAGTTAAGTTATTATTTACATATTTAAAAAAGAATGTCACATCATCATCACATTTAAAAATATATCTCTTATAACTAACTACCTACTTTACATGAAACTTCATCACACATAAAAATGATGTGTTGACCACCACACAAAAGTGACATGTCACCTATAGAAACTTTAGGTATATTTACATTTTCACACATTTAATTGGTAATCGGTTACAAGATTTTAACCTTTTAAATTTGGGTACAAATAAGTTGAGTTGATTGAGATGGAATTTGAAATATATATTTCAATTTCATACATTTAGTTTAGCTATAGAAATTGCATCATGATTTTAACCCAACCCATTTTTAGTTATGGGTTAAATATAGTTGAATATATGAATAAGTTGTGCGGTGTTTATATAAACAATGAATGGAAATAAACTGTGTGTACATAAGTGAGACTTTAATGCAAGTGTGAATTAGTACATGTTATCTAGAGAATTCAAACATAACACGAAATTGACCAAAATCTATATATATATATAAACTTAATTATAAATTTAAAATAAAAATATCCAAAACCTCTTATACATTGATAATTTGATCAAACAAAAAGATCACATTGCCATGTGCACGGCCTAGTTTGTGGCAGCTCCTAGTGTCAATGTTAAACTTCGCGCCACAAGGTTATACTTGCGAAATGATAAGTCGACATGAGCTTACATAGAAGAACAATGTTATATATTACACTTACATAATAGGAAATGTTGAGTCTCTCGGGTCTACACTGCCTTCATTTGCTTGGGAAGAGGAAAGTGAAGAAAATGATTATTTGCAAGTGAAAGAGAATGGAAAGAAGCATGTTTGGTGCCAAGACTTGTAAGTTTGATGCACACATTAAGCTTATTTTATATTGGGCTCTGTATGTTCTACCATTTTCCTCAAAATGGGTCCATTGTGTCCTCAATCATTACTTTGTTTTTGATGGAGAACTATATTACTTAGTATAGTGAAGTTTATTGTTCTCTGTGATGGAGGAGGGTTGAGGGTTGTAGCATAGGATGATCTTATTTAAAAAAAACAAAAACAATTAGTATGTTTATGTGCATTTCGAGGCTAGGATATCAACAACCACTACCATTATTTTACACAAGGCAACGAGGGGATCCTAGAACAAGTTTTTATGTTTTATTCCCTTTAAATTTAATTGTTCTGATGAAATGAAAACTATTTAGATCTTCGCTGCCTTAAAAAAACATTGGTTAAACATCTCATTCTTGTTTGAAAATTTTGTATTTTTCCCTGGACAAGTCGTTTTCTTTTTATTTAAGAGTTTATTGATTTGATGAAATCAAAGCTCTCAACATTTTATTCTTTTTAAAACCCCCGTCATTTTCCCTATAAACTATGGAATCATTATAACCTAAAAAGAGCTATTTATTATTATTATTAAATAATATATTTAAAGGCCTCGAGAACAATTTACATATTCATAGGTTTTTCCTCTCGTCATAATTTACATTTCGCAGAAACAATATTTTAACAAAATTCGAAAACTTGGATCTCAAAGGGCAACCAATTGACCCTTTTTATATTTTTGTATAGTTTGAAAAAAATATACTTCATATCCAATTTTTACTTATGTACAGTGTGAAAAAAATATACTTCATATCCAATTTTTACAGATCATAGGTGGCTTAAAAAATTAATACAAACTTATTAAAATATTAAAATTTGTTATTATCAAAATAGCTTTTTTTTTATAAGTTAATACAAATTTATCGAAAAATAAATTTGTTTACTCTGCAAATAACATATTCTAAAAAAGTTATCATAAACTCATGGGAAAAAATTTAACAGTGCTTGCCACATAAATAAATTTTTCTAAAAGAGTTAAGTGAGCAGTTGAGTGTTGATTTCCTCCATATTTATTTCACTTTCCTTGGGTTCTTCCTCGACACGACACGTTTGTGTGTCGTGTTCGCATGTCATGTTGGCAACAATAGTCATTCATCTATTCATTCAGAGCTATTGATATGAAAGGTAAAGATGTGAGAGCATAGTGTGGATGAATGAATGAAGCAAATGAGAATAAAAAAGAAATTGTGGGGGTCACCAAGGGAATGTTGATTTGGATGGAGCAAAATGGATACGCTTTGGTTTTGAATCTAATTGCTTGGAATTGACGACATTGTCTAGAAGCTTGTCTGTGTTTTCGAGTCCAAACTTCTTGTCCTGTTGCTTTCCTTTTTCTTCATTTGTTGTGGGTGTAATATGTAGATAGCCCCACCAATTGGATTGAATTTCATAGGCATTTCCATTTGTACTTAGATATTTTGTTTATTTGTTCTAAAGATACAAACCGTGGATCTATGGGAATGGGGGGAGAACAGTTTATGACAAGGGAGTGATGGGGTTTGCAATGTGTGAGAGGGTGTAGGCCACCAGTTACCAAATAATAGTCTATGCCTGAACGCCTAGCAAGATCATAGGGCTATGTGAAAAGGGAGCGATTTTAGTGGATTATCCCATGGCGATTGTGGAATGGAGCGACGTTATATTTACCATGCTCAAAACCCCTTATGATGTTTGTGAGGTTGTCCTAAGAACTAAGGGTATCCTCTTGAGCATGGCCCTCGGGTGTGCATTCGTCCTGGTCTATATAACCAATAGCCAACCCTCGCTTGCCAAAGAGATCTATGAAGAAGACAAAGCTAAAGGTTGTGAATCCATGGATGTGTTGGTGTTGGACGGGGAATGGGGGCTAAGGACGATACTCTATATATATTGGTGAGGGGTCGTGCGAAGACTGTGGCAAAGATGGAATCCTTGTTTAGGCTCTCGGAGGTTGCATATGGACGGAAAACAAAGGAGGTAAGGGACAAAGGGATAAATGATGTGGTAGACAGTATTGGTTGATAGGTTTTGCCTAGTTGACAAGTTTTCGGAAAAAGTTGTCCCTACATACATGCCTTTGAAATAAATATTTAGAAACAATAACAATAGTTATTGTAAGGTTGTGATTTGAAGTGTTATTTGCAATGGCATGACTAAGGGTGCACCAAGCAAACATGATTAAGGGTGCATGGCAAATCCATATGATTTGGTAGCCTTAATAACTGACTCACAAGTGGAAGTCGTGAGATGGTCAGGATGGTGTACTAGCGTGTAGGCTAGGATGATGAAGAATGTCTTGTCAAGTAGGATTGACGACTGACAAGGTGTTATGTAGCAAGCTTGAGTGGGGGATGACATGACTTGGAAATGTGATAGATTATGTGTGTTATCCATGGCAAGGAAATAGTGTTTATAAGTGCATTGAAGATACGTGAATGCCTGATGAAGAAGGGGCATTGTAGTGTCCCCAAGGCCGAGCCCCGTTGCAAAACATGATATATGAAATGAATTGTAAACATGTCTATAGGCTGGTGAGCCACGTTTTGTATAAGCTGGTAGGCTTATGTGTTTGTTAGGCCATGGAGCCTAAGTGTTGAAGGCCAGGAGCCTGCTAATGTACTTGTATGTATGCAGAATGATTAATAAAATACAAACATCGCCAGGTGCAGACCGACCACGATGAATGAGTGAAGGGGGACTGAGCGTCCACAGAGTGGGCAAGGGATTAGGGGCTGGAAGGTGGGAAAAAGGGGCTAAGTGTTGAGCCTAGGGGCTAAGCCTAGGGGGGCTTAAGCCTGGGAATAATATTTTAATATTATTTCCCAAAAGACATATGTATTTTATTTTATTCTAACTTCCTGGCAAGGGAAATGTGCAAAAGGGATGTATGCTATGGGAACGCATGCAATTGCCAGGGTGACAAGTGTCAACCCTGGTGCATGCAAATATAATAGCCGAGATGAACCATGGGAGGGGATCTTCCCCATTCTACCCGACCGTCTGAGCGTGAACCAATCCGACCTCTGCAAGATTACCCTCGTACCATTCCGAGACAAAAACCGTGATACGATCACGTGATTGTGGAACCCGTTGGGGAAGAGCGTGTCCGTTTTTCCCAATAGGCTGTTGCGGCCACACAGTGCTGGACTGCGCGTAGCATACTGACCAGAGTAAGCTTGTGCTAAGCTTGTGTATGACCTCTCTTCTGGTGAGGGAGGTGACTGTGGTTGGAAGAAGCAGGTTGTCAAGCCTGTGAGCAACTCTTTCCAGGTGAAAGAGTTTGCTGGGAAGCGATTTCTTCCAGAGAGTGTCCAGCACCAGCTTCAGACTCTGAGACTTCCTGATTCGGCCTGTTGCCGAGACCCAGAGAGGAGGTTAGCACCAATGGACTGTGTGTGTGAAGGTGTATACTCCTGGGCAGAACAGGCATGTGGGGAATGAGAGTCTGGTAGTAGTGGGCGTAAGATGGCATCTTTGGGAAGAACCTTTCCAGATATTTCTGTGTTGTTTTCCCTGTAACCTCAGCCTAGCCTAGGGTTCCTTGCCTTGGGGTGGAGCTTAGTCCGAGCTCAGGGGTGACCCACTGTTGAGATGATGAACAGTGTGGTCTAAGGCTGGGAGGTTCGTGGAAGGCCTGCATTTGGTTGGTGGATTTCACCATTGTTACAAGATAAGTGTCTAACTATGTTCTTATCTCATTTTGGCATGATTGTGTTGTATATATATTATGTATCATGTTTTCTGCTGTGTATATGAATTAATATGAAAAGCTAATTTTTGTTGATTATGGTAGTAATTCATATGAATACTCTGTGTTGAATTTGTTTAATTGTTAAATGCATGTGGAGTATATACTGGACTGTATGTGTTATGTAAATCCAACGTAAGTGTATACAGATTGTTATATTGCGCGTTAAAAGCCTTGGTCAACAAAAAGGTACACTACAAATTGGTATCAGAGCGAGGTTTCAGTGCTGAGCCTAGATGGGCCAGTGGAGTGGTTGTTGGACCGAGAAGTGAAGGGAATTGGGCCTGGAATGGTCAATTTCGGACCTTGGTTTGTTCCAGTGTGTCAAGTAGTTGCTTGACCGCGCTTACGAGCTTAGGAGGTTTAGCGGTGCAGTGAAACTGCAGCCAATGTGGTCTACGGCCACGGGGAGATAGGTCTCTACACCAATGGTGTTGGAACCTTCAGATCTGTTCGGGAGGGAAGGCGAGCCCTCGTGACCATCGGATCTGGAAAAATGTGCGTAAGGATTAAAATTCCTTTCTGAATTACATAGGAATGTGGAAATCGCGATATGTGAAATTTCGAATTGGTTAGGACCCGTATGAGCCATCAGATTTCAACCGGAAAACCCGACAGCCGTTGGATCTGTCGGGAGGTGTCTGAAGGTTAAAACCTCAATGATTAAAGGCGTAAGCCCGAAATAGATCTAGATCGTTTGAAAGACGGAGGACACGTGTCGTGAGATTTTCTACTTCGGGAAATCGGGAATCGCGATATCGGAAGTCCTGGTAACAAGGGATCGGGACTTTCCATGGTGGAAACCCCGGAACAGTCATGGACCATCCGATTTGAGACGGCCACGTGTTGTGAGACTAACCATTTCGAGGATCGGGGATTCGGAAGTTCCAATGACCAGAACTCGGACTTTCGTCATGATAAATCCCGACCATACTGTCGAGACATTAGCGTGTGACTAAGTCCCGGTGAACGGATGAGATTCCTTCGGGAAATCTCAGGATTTGTAAAGATCGTACGATGTGAGAAAGATCTGACCGTTGGATTTACGCGTGGAATTTTATATCGGGGATTGGGTGTTAGAAATCCCGACATCACTACAGCAGGAATCGTGAAATCGCGAAACGCGATATCCTGATGGACAAAAGAACCGTGTGGGGGCCACGGGATCCGAGAAGTGGACAAGTGGCACGTCGTTTCGGGTTTTCACGGCGAGAAGTCTCGAAAAGTTATGCATTTAGGATTCGCGATATTGCGAACCCCGAAACGCCGATGAAATGAGGACCGTTGAATAGTCAATCGCATGAGTGTATCGAAGAAACAACATATCGGGGATCCTGGTGACAAAGTGTTTATGCATTTTGGAGTCGCAAACCGCGTACCCCGATAAGTGGGAGTCAGTTGTCAGCCATTCGGGATTCGAAGAATCGGGAATTGCGGGGACAAGAAGTCCATGCATTGTGGCTCCGAATCCCGAAACCCTGACAAGAGGTTTGACTACGGTCACGAGGTAGAGGTCACGTGGACCAAGAGCTAAGCCAGGAGGGCTAATGTGTGAAGGACGCGTCGGGATTCGGAGAATCGCGAACCCTAAGGACATGTGCATTTGGACATTGGGAAGTCTGAAACTCTGATAGGAGGTATGACTGTGGTCATATAAGGGGAGGTCGTGTGAACCACGAGTCTAGCCCAGAGATTTAAACGGGAGTTCTCCAATACCGAAACTCTGAAATACTGAAAACTGAAGTTTCGAACACCCGAAAAATATAGAGCTGAACAGAGCTCAGAAAATTCATGAAATTGAAACTCTTTCTCAAACTCGATTATCACAAAAGATGAGGAATTGTTAAGAAAACGAAGGCTCGACAAATTCGAGTCGTCTGCGCATTATATTGCAGAAGACTGACGAGTGCCAGAACTGTTTGGAAATTGCCTCAAACGCAAAGAAATGGGAGAGATACATAATACTTTCAGTTCAAGAAACTTATTTAAAACGAAATGTCTTTTATTTTGTCTGAACTGGCTTATAAATATTGTGGATTGTTCATGAAGGTTTAATGGACTGACAAACTTCGACTTGAATTGCACAGTGCGTGTGCAGAGTTCAACAAAGGTCAGGATTCTAGTCAACCAACGTCGAGTATGGTGTGGGGAAAAGTGCAGATTAACCCTGAAATAGAAGACGAACGGGAAGGAAAGGATGTTAACCTGGGAGTCGAAGGGTCAAACTCTAATGGGCATGGAAAAGAAAAGGATAAGGAAGAACACATAATGAAAATCCTTGAAGGATTGCAAAGAGAGGCCAAGGCTCGCCGAGATGATAGCCGAAAGCTCATGAAAGTCAGGGATCGACAGGGTGCATTAAACTTAAAATTTTTGAAGAGCCTGGAAAGAATAGAGAAGAAACTTGAGAAAAGAAGAGACTCAAGTACGATGGAGAGTCGTGGAACCCATGGGAGAAGAAGTAGGTCGAGGAGTGATAGCCGACATCTTAGTCACTCCCAAGGACATTCTGACAGGAAGACACACAGTAGTTCAAGCCCATCCCCTACCAAAAAACATCAAAAATCTGGAAAGGAGGAATTGAAAGGAGAGATGAACAAGATTAAGCCTCCAACATTCGATGGAGAACATAAGAAGGAGGAATATGTCGAGACATGGTTGCTTGGCATGAAGAAATACTTCCAATTGCAGAATTATTCTGCCCATGCAGAAGGAAGAATTGCAATGTACCAACTGAAAGGAAAAGCATCAATGTGGTGGGATCAGTTTGTACAGGTGCAGCACATCAGAGAGAAAGAGGTCACTTGGAAGGAATTTAAGAGGTATTTTGAGAAGAAATACCTGACTAAAAGATACTATGACAGAAAGATGAAGGAGTTCTTCGAACTCAAGTTGGGCAGTACGACCATTGATGAGTATGAACAAAGTTTTTTGGAACTACTGAAGTATGTTCCATTCATCAAAGACGAGGCTGTCAAGCTTCAGAGGTATCTGAGTGGACGGCCACCTTCCATTGGTGACAAGATTCAATATGATGATCCTAAGACTATGGAAGAAACAATAAGAAGGGCGAAATGCTTATACGAACAACAAAGAGAAAAGCCTACCTTTTGGAAGGCTTGGGAGGACCAGAAGAGTTTTAAGAAGGAACAGAGGCAGAAGGGAGACAAGCCTTCCTTTTTCAGAAACAGTCGTCAGGGACAACCATCGTTTAGAGAGCCGAGAAGGACTGAAGAGGGAGCACAAAGACAGAGACAGGCACCCATTCAGTGTTGGGGCTGTCAAGGAAACCACAAGTACAGAGATTGTCCCCATAAAAATGGTAAGGCGAGAACTGTACATAATGCTCAGCAAGCTGAAACAGTGGAGGATATGGGCAGCAGAATGCCAAGGATCTACGCAGCCCTGGACAATAAGCAAGCAGAATTTCAATCGCATATGATTAAAGTGGAAGGTATGATTAACAACCGACCCCTTGTTATTTTAATTGATTCAGGGGCTAGCCATAGTTATGTAGATCCTAGAGTGGTGGAAAGTTTACATCTAATGAGGAGCAAACATGAGATGTCTTGGTTAGTGCAGTTGGCCACAGGGACCAAGAGGAAGGTCACTGAATTGGTTAAGTTCTGTTCAGTGGACATGAAAGGAATGAGCACTAAGGTTGAATTGAACATTCTGCCTTTAGGCTCATATGATTGCTTAATTGGGATGGACTGGTTGGACCAGCACCAAGCCCTTCTGGATTGCCGTAACAAGAGGTTCACATGCTTGAACGAAGAGGGAAATCAAGTAACAGTCCAAGGAATTCCCAGAGCTGTGGTTGTGAGGGAAATATCATCCATGCAGCTGAAGAAATGTTACCGAAAAGGCTGTCAATTATTTGCATCTCGGGTGGAAGAAGCACCCCAAGATGTAGTATCGAATTTGGAAGACCATGAAGTACTCAAGGAGTTCAAGGATGTATTTCAGGAGGTACCTAGACTACCTCCGAGGAGGGACACCAATTTTTCTGTAAATTTGATGCCTGGAACAGCTCCAGTTTCGAAAGCTCCTTATAAAATGAGTACGCCAGAGCTGAAAGAGTTGCAATTGTAGCTCGAAGAGCTACTAAAGAAAGGTTACATTCGTCCCAGCATGTCACCGTGGGGAGCCCCAGTCCTATTCGTGAAGAAGAAAGATGGGACGTTGAGGCTGTGCATTAACTTTCGGCAGTTGAATAAGGTCACTGTCAAGAACAAGTATCCTCTGCCGAGGATTGATGATCTTTTCGATCAGTTGAAGGATGCGAAAATATTTTCAAAAATAGATCTTTGATCTAGATATCACCAAGTGAGAATAAGGGATGAGGACTTCAGCAAGACCGCCTTCAGAACAAGGTACGGTCATTATGAGTTTACAGTGGTGCCGTTTGGATTATCCAACGCGCCTGCTGTCTTTATGTGCTTAATGAATGGAGTGTTCAGAAATTATCTGGACAAGTTTGTCATAGTCTTCTTGGAAGATATCTTGGTGTATTCCAAGACAGAGGAAGAACATGAACAACACCTTAGAATGGTGCTGCAGGTATTGAGAGAACACCATATGTACGCAAAACTGAGCAAGTGCTCTTTTTACCAAAGGCAGATCCATTACTTGGGACATATAATATCTGAAGAAGGGATCGCTGTGGATCCTGAGAAGGTACAGGCCATTCGGGAATGGCCAGCGCCGAGGAGTGTGGCAGAAGTTAGATCTTTTATGGGTCTGGCAGGCTATTATAGAAGGTTCATAGCCAGATTCTCAAGGATAGTGCATGCTATCACTTCCTTGCAAAGGAAGGAGAACAAATTTCGGTGGATTGATGAATGTGAGAGCATCTTCCAGCGACTGAAGCAACTGCTCACTAGTGCTCCAATCCTCAGGATTGCAGATCCAAACAAGGATTACGTAGTTTGCACAGATGCATGTAAGGAGGGGCTGGGAGGAGTTCTCAACCAAGAGGGATTTGTAGTTTGTTATGAATCCCGAAAGTTGAAGGAGCATGAGAAGAATTATGCCACTCATGATTTAGAGCTGGCAGCAATCATCCATGCCTTGAGGAAATGGAGACATTACCTCATGGGCAAGAGATTTGAGTTGAGAACAGATCATAACGGTCTGAAATATTTATTTGATCAACCAACCTTAAATTCCAGGCAAATCAGATGGTTGGAGTTTCTGTGCGAATATGACTTTGATATCAAGCATATCAAAGGGAAAGAAAATAAGGTGGCTGATGCACTCAGCAGAAAAGTGCACGAATTACATGCTACAGCCATTAGCATGTACCAGACTGAGATGAAAGACAGAATTTTGGAAGCTGCAAATGTTGATTTGCAGTACAAAAATCTTGTAGCAAAGCTACAACAACGTGAGAGACCACAGACCAAGGAAAGTTACACCTTGGGAACTGATGGTTTACTTCTGCATAAGAACAGAGTATATGTACCCAATGTCCGAGAATTGAAGCTGGCAATTCTAAAAGAGATGCATAACGTGACTTATGATGGACATCCTGGATATCAGAAGACTGTGGTAGCAGTCAAAAGCCATTATTTTTGGCCGGGTTTGAAGAAAGAAATTGGGGAATACATCGCCAGATGTATGGAGTGCCAAAAGGTTAAGGATGAACATAGGCACCCAGCAGGGTTGTTGCAGCCTTTACCTATTCCTGAGTGGAAATGGGACGTGGTAACAATGGATTTCATCACAGGATTGCCCAGAACAAGCAAGCAACATGATTCAATCATGGTGGTGGTGGACAAGCTTACTAAAGCTGCCCATTTTATTCCACTGAAAACCACCCACAGAGCAGCAGATGTTGCTGATATCGTTTTAAGAGAAGTTGCACGCTTGCATGGAATTCCTAAGACAATTGTGTCTGATAGGGACCCGAAATTCACTTCGAATTTTTGGAAAGGACTGTTCAAAGGATTCAGAACGAATCTGAACTTTAGTACAGCGTATCATCCCGAGTCTGATGGACAGACAGAGAGAGTAAATAGAGTAATAGAAGACATGCTGAGAATGTATGTGATGAATAAACCATCAAGGTGGGAAGACTACCTGCATTTGGTAGAATTCGCCTACAATAATGGGTATCATACATCTCTGAAGATGAGCCCATTTGAAGCACTTTATGGAAGAAAGTGCAACACTCCAGTGAGCTGGGATAATCCAGCTAACAGAGTAGTAGTTGGACCTGAACTACTCAAAGAGATGGAAGATCAAATGATAAAAATCAAACAGAATCTGAAAGCTGCCCAGGACAGGCAGAAAAGTTAC
>JASDQU010790210.1:168619-184442 GCA_032191745.1 Picea mariana | reverse complement strand
CAGTGCAAAAATAAGGGGAGGGGGATTGTAGTGTCCCCAAGGCCGAGCCCCGTTGCAAAACATGATATATGAAATGAATTGTAAACATGTCTATAGGCTGGTGAGCCACGTTTTGTATAAGCTGGTAGGCTTATGTGTTTGTTAGGCCATGGAGCCTAAGTGTTGAAGGCCAGGAGCCTGCTGATGTACTTGTATGTATGCAAAATGATTAATAAAATATAAACACCGCCAGGTGCAGACCGACCACGATGAATGAGTGAAGGGGGACTGAGCATCCACAGAGTGGGCAAGGGATTAGGGGCTGGAAGGTGGGAAAAAGGGGATAAGTGTTGAGCCTAGGGGGGCTTAAGCCTGGGAATAATATTTTAATATTATTTCCCAAAAGACATATGTATTTTATTTTATTCTAAGTTCCTGGCAAGGGAAATGTGCAAAAGGGATGTATGCTATGGGAACGCATGCATTTTCCAGGGTGACAAGTGTTAACCCTGGTGCATGCAAATATAATAGCCGAGATGAACCATGGGAGGGGATCTTCCCCATTCTACCCGACCGTCTGAGCATGAACCAGTCCGACCTCTGCAAGATTACTCTCATACCATTCCAAGACAAAAACCGTGATACGATCCCGTGATTGTGGAACCCGTTGGGGAAGCGCGTGTCCGTTTTTCCCAATAGGCTGTTGCGGCCACGCAGTGCTGGACTGCGCGTAGCATACTGACCAGAGTAATCTTGTGCTGAGCTTGTGTATGACCTCTCTTCTGGTGAGGGATGTGACTGTGGTTGGAAGAAGCAGGTTGTCAGGCCTGTGAGCAACTCTTTCCAGGTGAAAGAGTTTGCTGGGAAGCGGTTTCTTCCAGAGAGTGTCCAGCACCAGCTTCAGACTCTGAGACTTCTTGATCCGGCCTGTTGCCGAGACCCAGAGAGGAGGTTAACACCGATGGACTGTGCGTGTGAAGGTGTATACTCTCGGGAGGAATAGGCATGTGGGGAATGAGAGTCTGGTAGTAGTGGGCGTAAGATGGCATCTTTGGGAAGAACCTTTCCAGATATTTCTGTGTTGTTTTCTCTGTAACCTCAGCCTAGCCTAGGATTCCTTGCCTTGGGGTGGAGCTCAGTCCCAGCTCGGGGGTGACCCACTGTTGAGATGATGAATAGTGTGGTCTAAGGCTGGGAGGTTCGTGGAAGGCCTGCATTTGGTTGGTGGATTTCACCATTGTTACAAGATAAGTGTCTAACTATGTTCTTATCTCATTTTGGCATGACTGTGCTGTATATATATTATGTATCATGTTTTTCGCTGTGTATATGAATTAATATGAAAAGCTAATTTTTGTTGATTATGGTAGTAATTCATATGAATACTCTGTGTTGAATGTGTTTAGTTGTTAAATGCATGTGGAGTATATACTGGACTGTATGTGTTATGTAAATCCAACGTAAGTGTATACATAGTGTTATATTGTGCGTTAAAAGCCTTGGTTAGCAAAAAGGTACACTACAGGCATGATCTTCATGGACTATCATGTGTTGGATAAATAGATGACAACAAGGTCTTACGTTGGGTAGTCAATTGTTCAAGTATGCTTGGATCGAGGGAGGAAACAATAGGTTTCCTATGGTTGGGTAATGATGGCGCAACATCACCTATGGTGAAACGAGCACTCTATCATTTTGCATGGTTGAATTTCTTGTCTTGGGTTCGGCTAGGACATGTCAATTAGGCACATTTCGGGTGATACAAGAAGTTGATGGTCATGCCCAACTAGCAAGGTCACAATAGTGCCACACGACGAGTAGACTTCTTCAGTGGTATGAGATGCTCAAGCTGAACAAAATTTCTATCCCCGTGACAAATGATATATGAGCCACATTCGAATGTTGAAATTGTGGAAGTGTATCTTCACCACCAACACCCCTTTCATTGAAGGAGTCGATGGGTTCATGTTGATGAGGGCTTCAACAATTCAAGTGGGGGAGAATGCAAAGACCTAAATTGAGGTGTTATTGACAATAGCATGATGGAGGTTGCATTGGGAAAATTTGACTAAGGGCTAACGACATGTCCATACGATTCGATAGCCTTGGTGACCAACTTGTGGGTGGAAACCATAAGACAATTAGGAATGTGTACTAGCGCGTAGGCTACAAGGAGAAAACATGTCTTGTCATGTAGGATGAACAATCAATGAGGTGTTGGATAGTAGGATTTGACAGAAGATGGTGCAACTTGGCGATGTTGTATATTATGTGTGTTATCTGTGGCAAGGTAATAGTGTTGATGAGTGCATTGAAGATATATGAATTTTCGACAAAGGAGGGACATGGTCTTCATGGACCATCATGTGTTGGATTGGATGGATGATAACATGGTCTCATATTAGGCAATCGTTTGTTCAAGTATAATTGTCTCAGGGGAGGTGATCATAGGTTTCCTATGGTTGGGTGGTGGTGATGCAACATAGTCTATGGTGAAAAAATCACTCTGAGATTCCACATGGTTGAAGGTGCCTGGCTTGGGTTCTATCAGGACATGTCGATTAGGTGTATTCTCAGTTATACAAGTATTTGATGGTCATTCCCAACTTGCAAAGTCATGACAGTGTTGCACAATGACTAGGCTTCTTAAGTGGTATGGGATGCTCAAGCAAAACGAAAAATCTAGCCCCATGATAAAAGGTATTAAAGCCACATTTGAATGTGGAAATTGTGGAAGTGTCTCTTCACCACCAACACTCTTTTCATTAAAGGTTCTGATGGCGTTGTGTTGACAAGAATTTCAACATTTTAAGTGGGGGTGAACATAAGGACCTAACTTGTGGTGCCATTGACAATGTCATGAAGGAGTGTATGTGAGAAAACATGACTATGGGTGCATGGCGAGTACATACCATCTCATAGACTTGATGATTGACTTCATGGGCATGGATTAGGGGTTATAATTGTTAATGCTTGGGGATTATAATAGTTAAAATTTAGATGTTTAGGGGTTGTAGAGAGAAAGGATTAGAGGTGTTAAGTATTAAGGAAGATAATGGCTAGGGGTTATAAAGGTTAATGGTTTAAGATTAGGGATAACATAGATTATGGTTAATAGATGTTAGGGTTGTAGGGGTTATAAATGTTATGGATTATATGGGTTATTGGTTAAGGGATATAGAGGTTAGGAATAAGAGGATAAGATTTTTAAAGGTTAGAAGTGATAGGGATAGGGATTATATGTTATGAGTTATGTAAGTTATGTGTTATAACAATAAGGGATTATAGGTGTTAGGGGATTGTGATAGTGCTTAGCATATGAAGGTCATAGGGGTTAATGTTATAATAATAAATTTTAAATTTATTTAATAATAGTTGTTATTATAATTATTATTTTTTAAATTATAAACAACAACAAAAACAATAATAATAATAAAATTTCAATATTAATTATAAGAATCACAATTTTAATTTTAATAACAATTATAATTCTTATAATTAGAATAAATATAATAATATTGATTAGTTTTTAGTGTAGTTATTAGTGGCAAATTTGATTCTATTACAACATTTACACGACACAAAAGCAACATTGGAATGATGCTCCACAACACATCATTTGGTTTAGCATCGGAACATACAATAATGTCGCAACATGACTCTTAGAGTCAAGTTGAGATAGACAATGCACACAATGTCACTACCTAGGAATAGTTGATGCAAAATCAATGCAAAAAAAATAGAAAAACAAAAAACAAGTGATGTAAAAAAAAAGGTGCATATCACTCTCTTCGTGCATTTCTAATATAAATTGAAAAGCGCCCCTCCCCCTCATTTCCTTTTCAGATGAGAATGTGGGGAAGAGATTCTTGTAGTTGAAATGGATTTGTGGGGGCACTCAATAGAAGCAAGCAAGAGAGAGTTGTGGGCCATCACTAGATATATTGGATTCAAAAGTAAGTTTTTTATCATTTGCCCCCAATTTTTAATTTATTTTAATTTGAAAATATAATACAAAATGGGGTTTGGGTTTTTCTTCCTCTTCCCCATTTAAAAAAAATGTAGATTTAAAACAAAATGGGATTTGAGTTTTTCCTTCCTCTTCCTCTTTCCCTATCCTTCTCTCCCTCTTTTTCTTCCCTTCCTCTCTCCCTATTTTCCTACCCTTCTTGTCTTTCTCTCCCTCTCCCTCTTCCCATTTCTCTCCCCATCTTCCTCTATTTATCTCCCTCTTCCTCTTTCTCTCCTTACACCCCCTTTCCCTCTTCCTCTTCCCCTCCTTACTCCTACTTTTGTCCCCCCCTCCTCTTCCTCTTCCTCTTTTTATTCCTCCCTCCTCTTCTTTTTCTTATTCCCCTCTCTCCTCCTTTCCCTTTATATCTTATCCCTCACTCCCCTCTTCCCATTCTCTTCGCGTCCCACTATAGTCCCCCTAAGTTCCCTATGTTCTACCAGAGAATTTCTTAGCACTATAATAAAATCAATTTTGAATAGAATTTCCTAATGATTATCTCATTGAGTAAAAGAAGCATATCATGGATGAAGTAATTACATGTTTGTAGCATTTTGTTTAGAAATACTTTCTACCCTTATTATCATTTCTCTTACACCCTTTTTAAGACTTTCTTATCTCCTCTTCTCTTAGGAAAATCCTAATTAACAAATATAGGAGTTGAGTTATATGCAAAATACCAAATCCATTTGAATTATAGTTAGTTCACATATATGGCCTTAAGTTGAAAGACTATTGTTGAGATGAGTAGTATGACACAACATCGACACATGGTTTTTCTTTTTCTTGGCTCATTTGGCTTACATGCAATGAGACAACTTAGGGTTTTCGAGTTAAGTTGAATGATGTAAGGAGCCAACATTGTTTATCTCTCAATAATTTCATGTTTCTCATTTTGCTTCACTCACTTGTCTTACACACAACAAGCCAACATAGGGGAGCAAACAAAAAAAAAACAAGAAACATTTTGGTAAAAAGATAGGTGGATGGTCATAGAAGGAGATATTTTATCCACAATATTCCTTTTTGTAGGTGATTTTAGCCCACACTAACAATCCAAATTGTGCGCAAGACAAACAATAAGAATCATCATTTTTTCCATTTAAAGCCTCTCAGGAAGTTGCGTTTATGAGTTAAGCATAATGAAGAGAGGATGACAACATCATTTCCACTCATGAATTAATGGTTTTTCATTTTTCTTGGCTGGTTTTGCTTATATGAGATGAGCTAAGATAGGGGAGGCAACAACAAAACAAAAAATATTTTGGGAAAAGTTAAGTCGATGAATATAACCCCTGGTACTTGAAAGATCTTGAGAAATTATAGTGTTATTCTATGTATGCGTGTTAGGTTAAAAAAGTATGACAAATACAATGCATGTTAACCTACTACGTGTCACAATTTCATGATGGTTTTGAATTTAGTAATGAATTCCTTGCTATTTGACTAATGTGTTTGTGCTTTATTATTATGAGTATGCCTAATGACCATTAGGATCCACATTGACAATTTCAAATGATAGGAGAACCATGACCCTTTTATATACACTTATGGAATATGTGGCAACAACAAAGGGTATCTAAGCCTGAGAGAGAGTTGTATATGGGAGTATGTCCTTAGTTCCTTGTCACCCTTTATATTTATCCTCCTTGAGATTGAGAGGAAGCAATAAAGAGAGGTAGCATCTAAATTAAGGGTGATGTTGATATTTGATTCATTTTCCAAATGCATCAATTAAAACTAATAATCATGATTTATAACTTTGGTTTTATTATCATAGTCTTGAGTGTAAGTGCATCGACGACTTGAGTGGTAGATTGTTTCAAGGGCCTACATGGAGGGAATTGTTTGGATCTCATGGGATGCTCAACATTCTTGGAGACATAATATCACCTACAACATATCAAACAAAGCTTTCTACATATGCATTCTCTTTTCCAAGATCTAATGTTACTATCAACTAACTAACTATATTGATTGTATTTTTGCGTACTAGTTCATCCAAATATTAAGCTAATATGTCACATAAAAATATGCTTAAAACTAAGGAATATTAATCTAATGCCTCACACAAACACACTTTAAAATAAAGGAAGGCTTCCACAACATTCCCCACAAAAAATTATCAATGCAATGGCAAGAAAGGTTAACACACAACAACATGATATATAATTTAGTTTAGTCATGTACTTTCATATTTATTTGTTTCTAGTAAAGACTTAAGAAAGTTAAATATGAGTAATATTGTTGGTTCAAACTTATGGTTTACCTTGGGACAATCTCAATTTTGTTTCTTTGCTTGGAAAAATTGTAGAGAAAATGTGTAATTTGTTAAATATGGGTGATCAAAATTAGGAAATAGATATTAGATACTAAAATTGATAGTTTGCAAATGGAAGGAAAGGTGATAATTATGAGGTAAACCAAAACGTTGACAAAGGTTGAAGAAAAATACAAATTATATTTATAAAACACTACTAGAATTACTTGAATAGTAAAGAAAATCAAGAAAACAATATTATAAAACAAGAAATCATGTATATCTAGTAATGAAGCTAATTGTGACCATGAATGGTCTAGGAGGATCCAAAATGCTCAAAGAGATCCAAGAAGATCCAAAAATGCTCAAAAATTGATCTTTTCAAATGCTTTTGAAAATGCCTCAATTTTGTAGAGCTTGGCAATAACTTTCCAACTGTGCAAAAATGGCCTCAAACAAAGTTCGTATGAAGAAGTTATGGCCAGTTAAAGTTTGGTCAAATTAGGGCAAAAATCAAAGCAAGGGTGCCACGTGGCATGTCTGTACAAGTTGTACAACTAATAGGATAATGTCATGCTGACATTAACAGGATGATGTGGCAGCATGAGAGTTGCCACGTGTCACTCATTTTTGGCATTTTTAGGCACCCATGTGGACAAATAAAAAAGTGCCACATGTCATCCATACGATGACATGGTAGGTGACAAGTGGTAGGTATAGTCAACATCAGTACGTTGACGTGGCAATGATTGGGAAGTGACGTGGCATAATGATAACATAGGCAAGTGACTATGCATACATGTGGACCAACCAAAGAGTGCCATGTGGCACTCTCCGATTAGGCAATAGTGGTTAAGGGAGAATAAAATTGGTTCCCCATGGGAATCGAACCCATGACCTCCAGGGAAATATTCCTAAAATATTCCAACAACTTAGCAAATATTCCCTTACCAATGCGCTACATGTGATGGTTGTTAAAACAACCCAAACAAATATTATTTAAAGTGTAACCAAGCAACCCGAGAATAAAGGGGATTAGTTAGGTCAACCACACCTATATAAACATAGCTCCGAATAGTACGGTACATGGGGATTCATGCCAAGAGTGCCCAACATATAATTTTGTGCCAAGTTCATATTTGTCTCGTTTTGCATGTAAGAGGTGTTCATAGTTTTGGCTTGCCTTGTTTTGTGTGCCATTAAATTCTTTGAGGGAAGTATAAAGTGTTTATACTCATTTCTCTCTGAATTTCGAGAGGAATATGATGGTGATGTATATTCTATGTGAAAGTTCTATGTATGAAAGTCTTAGTTCAGATTGCTATGTATGAGACTCATAGTCTCATTATGCGTGAAAAAAGGGCTTTTTGAGCACTTGTTCAGAACATAGTCAAGTTTATACTCATTTTTCTCAGAATTTCGTGTCGAATTCATTGGTAACCTCTGTTTCTGGGATGAAGCAATAGAATTGAAGGGTGTATTAAAAAATTTGGTATTTCATTTTATTTCTGCAAGTTATTCATTAGTGTTATATGGAAGTTTATGGATAAGTAAGACATTCACATGTTATTTGCAAATAGTCAAAGTTGATATTCACTTCTGAATTTGGTCAAATATTTATATATACTTAAGAACTAATTTTGACATCTAAGTATTTTCGGATCAAGTTGGTATCAAAGCGAGGTTTTTAAATGTATTTGCAAGTGAATGCTTACGAGGTCCAAATCTAAGCGAGGTGAAGGAAAGCTTGCAAGTTATAAACCTGAAATTTGTTCAAGGAGATTCACTCAAAGAGGAAAGATGGCTTCATGAAGAAGGTTAGGTCCTTTTGACTTTGAAGATTATTTCTTTGAGGCATTTAATTTAATGAATGCCATGGTGGAAGAAATGTACGAGGATCGAAAGAAGACCAAGTGAGAAAGTACATTAGTAAAACCTGAAGCAGATAAAGAAGAAGAAGAAGGTGAAGAACCTCTAGAGCCTCCTTCATCCCCATCATCATCATCATCATCATATTCTTCTGATGGAAGTGAACATTCTTCTCATAAGAGGAAGAAGCATTCTAAGAATTCTTCTCATTCTCATGATTTTCCTTTGTTAAAGCTAGATGTAAAGTTTGATTTGCTTATTTATGATGGAGAGTTGAATGCACAAAAGTTGGATAATTGGGTCAAACAGATTGAACTATATTGCAGGGTACATAAAATCATACAGGACGGTGCAAAGATACAATTGACTACTCTTTGCCTCAGCAACACAACTTTGGTATGGTGGGAGAGTCGAACATAAGATGATCTTATTCAACATGGTAAAATAATTTCTTGTTGGATTGAATTTACTGTTGCATTAAGAAAGAAATTTTATCCCTTAGCTTATATGCAAACATCAATGATTGCTTGGAAACATTTAAGACAAAGAAAAGGGAAAAATGTTCAAGCTTATACACTGGAATTTAAGAGGAATGCATTATCTTTGGGAATTCCATTACATACTCATGAGACTCTTCTAAAGTATATTGGTGGTATGCACTCATATATTCAACATACTATATTGATGTTTAATCCTACTACTATTGATGAAGCAATACAAGCTACTCATCTTGAAGCCAACAAAGGAAAACATGTTGTTGAGGATGTGTCAGAGGAGCCACATGAATTTGAGTAGAAGTTGAAGGGAAAATGAAAGAGTAAGAAGAAAACTACAGGAAAGAATGACGAAGAGAAGAAGCCTATATGTTTCATTGTGAGAAGAAAGGACATGATGAGAAGCATTATTGGAAGTTGCATCTAGAATTGAAGCCAAAGTGGGCTCAACCTAGGAAGGGTAAACAAAAGACCATGACCATAGTTTGAGATCTTGGATCATATTCTGAGGATGAAACCAAGGTTACAACTATGGGAATGAAAGGTAAATATTCAATTACAAGTTTCAATTCACATACTTCTTCTACAAAGTCTAAAGTAATCCCGAATGGAAGGCAAAGAGAAGACATGTTTAATTTACGAGTTATCTCAAAGCACACTAAGATTGATACACTTGTTCATAGTGGATCATAAGTAAATCTTATTTCAGATCAATTTGTTCAGAATTTGGGATTGGAAACTAGGCCTCATCTGAGACCGTATCCTTTGAGATGGATTTGTGATAATGCCCAAGTACATGTAACTAAGAAATGCAAGTTACGGTTTGCAATCACATCCAGTTTCATTGATGAGGTAGAGTTAGACATTGTTCCACTTGACATTTGCGAGATGGTTTTGGGAAGTCCATACTTGTATGACATGAAAGCCATTTTCTACAGGGAACAAAACAAGTATCATATTTTCAAGGATGGGATTGAGTTCATTATGAGAGCTCATAAGATGAAGATGAATTTGACAGTTGTCACTACAGGGCATGTGAAAATGCTAGTATCCAGGATCCAAATTTACAGCCTATGGTCGAAAGTAGAACATGTCCTTTGGTTGATGTTGTTCCTATTAATAATGATAAATATGTTGATGGTTCATTCTCTTTCACATATGTATAGTAAGTGTTTTTGTTCAGTTTATTACTAGTTAGCGGAGTATGGTTAGCTACTGCAACAATGAATGGCAGAGTTTGTGAATTTAATGGAATGGTTAACTTGGTCAATAATGTTGTTTTAGTATTTGTTATTATTGTGATGAGTCAAGTACTCATTATACAAGAAGGAAGGATGGATTATACTGGACAAGTGAGGTGGGAGTATCCTCACTTGATTTATGAATAATCCATACTTTTGGAGGTCCAAAAGTTTTTTAGTGGGGAGGTGCGATCTAGGAGGATCCAGAACACTTAAATAGATCCAGGAGGATCCAAAATGCTCAAACATTGATCGTCTTAAATGCTTTTTAAAATGACTCCATTATGTAGATCTTGGCGATAACTTTCCAATGATGCAAAAATTGTCTCAAATGGATTTCATGTGAAGAAGTTATGGCCGATCAAAGTTTGGTCAAACTAGGGAAAAAATCAAAGCACAGGTGCCATGTTGCAAACCCATAGGCTGCCACATGTCCCGTACATACAGGTCATACAACTATCAGGATGATTTCATGTTGACATCAACTGGATGATGTGGCAACATGAGAGGTTGCCATGTGTTACTCATTTTTGGCATTTTCAGGCACCCATGTGGACCAATAAAAAAATGCCACCTATCATCCAAACGATGATGTGGTAGGTGACAAGTGGCAGGTATAGTTAACATCTGTACACTGACATGGAAATGATTGGGCAATGACATGGCATAATGCCGACGTAGGCAGGTGACTGTGCAGACATGTGGACCAACTATAGAGTGTCACGTGGCACTCTTTGATTGGCCAATAATGGATAAAGGAGAATAAAATTGGTTCCCCATGGGAATCAAACCCATGACCTCCAGGGGAATATTCCTAGAATATTCCAATGACTTATCAAATATTCCCTTACCAATGCACCACATGTGCTGGTTGTTAAAACAACCCAAACAAATATTATTTAAAGTGTAACCAAGCAGCCCGAGAATAAAGGGGCTCGGTTAGGCTGCCCAAAGCCTATATAAACCTAGCTCCATATAGTATAGTACATGAGGATTTGTTCCAAGAGCGCCCAACATGGAATTTCATCCCAATTTCATATTTGTCTGGTTTTGAATGCAAGAGGTTTTCATAGTTTTGGCTTGCCTTGTTTTGCATGCCATTGAGTTCTTTGAGGGAAGTATAGAGTGCTTATACTCATTTTTCTTAGAATTTTGAGAGGAATATGATGGCGATGTCTATTATGTGTGAATGTGTTGTATATGGAAGTCTTAGTTCAGATTGCTATGTATGAGACTCATAGTCTTGTTATGCATGCAAAAAGGGCTTTTTGAGCACCTATTCAGAACATAGTCAAGTGTATACTCATTTTTCTCAAAATTTTGTGAGGAATTCATTGGTAACCTCTGTTTCTAGGATTGAACAGTAGAATTGAAGGGTGTCTTAAAAAACTTGGTATTTCATTTTATTTCTGCAAGTTATTCATTAGTGTTATGGAAGTTTATGGATAAGTAAGACATTCACATGTTATTTGCAAATAGTAAAAGACAATCTTCATTTCTAAATTTGGTCGGATGCTAATGTATACTTAAGAACTAATTTTGACATCTAACGATTTTCAGATCAAAGAACTAGTAGCAACTTTTCCATTCAACTCATCTCATCACATGATAATCTTAGGCAACAACTGAAAATGAATTGTATAACTTGAGAAGAGCATAAAATTTTGAGCGAGTGATTAACAACTTGAGGTAACAAAATGAAATTTAGAACAAGCATAACATACAAGAACATGGAAAAGAGAGCAATGTAGAAGAATGGATCACTCGATCAAATGAGAAAAGATGTCAAACCTCTTGGTGTCGTAATATCAACCAAAATAAAATAAGATGTCTTATTTCAAACACTCACCCATTTCACTGGATAGATTTTATTTACATTATACAATGCAATGGTCAAATTATGAGTTTGAGTTGTCACTGCTGTCATCCTTCTTCATATGCTCCAAGATCATATTTTCATGGCCATTCATGCCATGAATGTGAAGTTCATACAACAATGACATTGAATGGTTGGTTATAGTTAGAAAATGCTATAACAATCAGGTCAACATACCTAGAATCACCACCCCTATGACTTAATATCCCACTCATGTTGGTATGCCTTTTCATATGCCTGCGATAACTATCCAATCACACATGTTTTGTAGCCACACATCCATCGAGACATGTCAACCCATAAATGTATTTGTGCCTATGTTTGACATCAAACATTCCCCTTGCAATCATTGGCTTCATGCATCCTCTCCGTTTTCCTTCTGTGGATGCACAATCTACGTCACTTGATCAACCAATGTAATGGGTAACCAATTCCAATGCATTTTAGGTTGTCTTCATTGGATATAGACGATATGGCACATGAACACATCTTGGACTACATTGAAATGTACCCAATTTCCACATTTCTCTTATTTATTGCTAAGCATATCACTCGTAATTAGTATCCTAATGTAAACCCTCCTCACCCAAATACATTAAAAATAACCCCCCTAAATCCATACATTCAATATCATTTTTGAAATGCCTAGATTTATTCCACACTTTCTCCAACTATTGCGTACAATCCAAGATCCAACTTTCTATCTTCCAATTGAGTAATAACTTCTCCTAAAATCACATGTTTCCTCAAATTTATATACTTGTCCCCATAGAGTCCAATCAATGGAGAACATTTATAATTTAATGCATTCAAACTTATATGCATCTAAGGAGGCTAAATTATACAAAGTGCAGAATTTGGAACAAGTTGATTACATAGAAGTAAAATCTAGTCCCGCGATAGTTGCACCTTCTCAATGAGAATGATGTCTTGTTTGTCACAAACAACATGCATGATGTTGAGAAGAGTTTCCCCCTTCCCAGGAATTTCAAACATAGAAACCTTCTCCTAATCTTCTTCTCCTTCTATCATGGTGAAATGTGAAACATTTTTTAGGAGACTCAAAAAGGCTTGTTCTCATATCCATGCTAACCTCTCTCTAGTTGCATTTTGCGTTGGCTATACATAAGCCTTTGAGTTAGAGGGTCAATTTTGGTGTCTTCACATATGTTGATGTTATGCGTGTGTATTTTCAATGTTCATGTCAAATTATGCATATATTATATTCCATGGATTTTATGTACTTAATTTAGTAGTGTCTGATTGTAATATATCCACAAGTTATATGGCTTCCTACGAAGATTCCTCAAACAATGATGTTGGATGTAGGAAAAGAGACGACGAACATTAGAGAAGAAAAAGTAAAATGATTGCAAGGGATGGAGACAACACCAAGAATTCTCGAGTGAGTTGTAATTACATACTTTATGATTGTTATATAATATTAAAAAATATGTATGTATTTTATGAAGAGTTGTATTTATAATTCTAATCATTGCTTACTATATTATATTTTATGTTGCAAAAAATCTTTTAGCATTTATAAGAAGTATAACAAAAAAAGAGATATCATATATAGATATGAATTACATGCATTCATTGTAGCGAGGAGAAAGTTCCAAGGGTCTTAGTCTATGAAGTGCATATTAATGTTTGATCATAGGGCGCATCTATGAGGATGAATAGGTACAAAGATTTATCTTGATATAAGAGAGAGAATATGCACTTCTTTATGATGATATACAAGTTAATGATAAAGGAGAGGATTTGAAATTTGGTAGTGACACAATTTTCCATAAATATTGGTTTGAAATAAGTAGTGCTTGTAAGCAAAGTGCATTATAACATATGTGTAGAAGGTTCCCAATTGTATAATTTAGTGATAAATGGGCTCTTCATAGATTTTCCAGAGACTATCAAGAGGAGGGGAAACCATATCAGGTGAAATGTGTTCAAATTATTCTTCTATGTACTCACTTATGTTTTTAATCCTTCACCTTTTATATTTCATTATGTATCATCATTGAATTTTATAGATGACTTCATTTTCTATGGTTTTGAACAAAATCAATGAGTACATTGGCAAGCTCCATAAGGAGGGAAAATATCTAGACATAAAACAAAGACCATTTGATGTTGACAAATCCATATTTTGAAAAATCCTTAAATAATACTTAGAGGCCAAGTGGATCGTTGATGAGATGAAGGCATGATGAGTGGACTCTCATACACCACAATAAAAGGCCACAAAGATAGTAAATAATATATGCTTGTATTTAATTATTTTGATATGTTGGTAGTTATTTATTTTGATGTGCTTTTAACTTGTTATCTTTCTTTAATGTAATATTTTAGTGCCATTGACCTACTTTCATGATCATTTCTTGGATATTGATAAACTTAACATATATTATCTTATCTTATGTACATGCATAGATAGATGCAAAGAAATTAACAATTACACATTCTTAGGGTCAAGTTGGGAGGTCCTACATTAGAGAGCGCTTTGTAGTTTATCAATATAATCTTATCTATTATGCTAATATACTAGCTTAATACATGCTAATTAAATATGGTTTTCTCTTATTTCTTACAGTTTAATGACTATAGTCGTGAGCCCATTGATGAAGAATTAAAGTATGCCCTAAAGAATGGTGGAAGTTTTGCAACTCATGCCCAAGGAAATTAATTGTTAATTATGTGTTTATTTTTTAAACTTATATAATTGGAATTATTCATTCATTAATTGAAATATATTATATTCCTCTAGACTAACAATGACAAGGGTGCCTTGAAGGGATTAGAGGATATTAACAACTATTTAACCTATATTTTTTCTATTTCATCTTTAAATTTCAACAATTTTTTTTTTAATTGAACTCATGTTCATTTATCATGTTTTTATAGAGTAAGGATGAGGAGGATTTAAAATATAAGGAGGGAACTTATATGTGTACATATTTTTTCATGCCATGTTGTGTAGAAAGTTGACATTTCCTTATATGTGTACATATTTTTTCATGTCATGTTGTATAGAAAGTTGACATTTCCTTGAGGTGGCAATCTACCACTTGTTTATAGCTGGTAGAAAAAATTACATGGTTATTTTATGACTTAACTTAAAATTTCATCATTGTGTTTTACATGTACAAAAATTTTCTCTCATGATTAGTACGTTGTAAAATAGACTTATACTAATTATCAATCTTATAAATCTCATCAATCTCATCAATATATAAATAGTATAAAAATAATAATCAATAATTAATAACTAGATTAATAATTAATTACACACATAAAATGTAGTCGATCTCGATCTAGGAGGAAATTTGGCCGAAAGGTGGGATCACTTTTTAGCAGAACTAAAAAAGGCACATTGAATCTTTTTAGCAGAACTAAAAAAGGCACATCTAGGTTGAGGTTGGGAAGCTTTTGGAATCCAAAACCTTTGGAAATTTGAATCCATAGATACATGTCTTAATGTTTCGTTTAGTCAGTGTGATCTAAAGTGCTTCAGGGCAATCACATTTTTGGTTCTATGGGGAATATGGATGGCTAGAAACTCTATTTTGTTTGAAGAAAAGACGATGCCTACATTTCAAGTAGTTTCCCAGGTTAATGCTTTACTTGAATATTATAATGTTATTCCAAAGGTTGAACTAGAGAGAAATCTGTCAGAGATACAAGTGGATAAATCTTTAATGTGGGGATATTTTGATGGGGCTTGTCAAGGCCCAAATTTTATTTGTGGGATTGGCTTCAATCTATATCTTGCAAAGATGCATATAATTCAATTCAAAGGTAATGTAGGAAGAGGAACAAATAATCAAGTAGAATTCAAGTTAAAGGTAATGTACGAAGAGGAATAAATAATCAAGCAGAATTCAAGGACTTGTTCTACTTACTTAAATTAGCTTTGGATAGAGGGATTGATAAGCTTCGGGTCATGGGAGATTCATCTATGTTCATTAATTGGATGAAAGGAAGTCTCCGAGTACAAAATAATTCTCTCCTTCCACTAGCATATCAATTATAGGCAATATCTAATCAATTTGTTTTGGTAAACTATACTTATATATATATATATATATA
>JASDQU010790210.1:127197-168509 GCA_032191745.1 Picea mariana | reverse complement strand
AGAGAGATCATCTCTCAAAGGAAGGACTTCATCTATATTAGCTTTATGGTTCCTTGGAAGAAGTACAAGATGGCCAAATAGTGATTTCACGGTAGTTTTCTTTTAATAATTTTTGAACTCCTTTTGAATGTATATTTTTTCAATACATGGGTCTGTTAAAATTTATTGTTTTTACTTGATAGATTGAATATGTGATATTACGAAAGTTATGGATTTTTATGGATCTTCGGGAAAGATTCTAAATATATCGATCTTTTGATGATATTTTTTAGATTGTGCCTAGAGCACGTGAGTATTGTATTTTTGTTTATCTCAAACAAAAATATGTGTTTTTGTTGGAAATGTGTGTGTGTGTGTGTGCATAGACATTAACAAGAACATATGTATTTTGTGTTAGAAATTTGTTTTAGTTGCATTGGTTAGCATGATAATACATATATATGATAAATATCCAACAATATATATGTGAACTGTCAAAATTTGAAAATGGCTATCTATGGAGATAAAACAATCCTTCCCATAGAATTTTTGATAACTACTACTAGTATAAATTTTGAAAAATACTCCTAATATCAAGCAAAATTTACAAAACATTATGCACAATTACTGAATAAAAGCATGGTGATTGTAAGAATAAAAGCATGATGATTGTAAGCTTCCTCTTGGTTCTCTTTATTGGTCATGAACTTTTGATCTACATTCGACATTTCCACATCCTCTTATTAATGTTGTATTGTCTCATCTTCTTTTACCTCCTCCACTAAAGACCCAACTGACAACCAAACATTTGAATTATTGAAGTATTGTTTCTTACAAGACTCACAACTAGATGTCAGAGAGTAGCACACTCAGGTTGAAGGTATTCAATTTGTTTCCTTTGACTATGTAGGGTTTCCAGTATGAATGAAACTTCAAAATATCTAGCCTCTTTGTGGGAATGAATCCTACCAGTAATTGAGAAAATTGAGTTCCTATTATCAATGATATAATACTCATGTCTTCTTAAAACTCTATGGATTTTGAGAGTTTCACTCAAAAGAAATCTCCCAAAATTCCCATGACCCATTTTAGTATCTCGACATAACACCTAATCAAACCCCTTATCTCTACCCACATAAATCAATTTATAAAACCCAACTTTTCTTACCAACATTACCTCAAAAACGTAGAAGAAGAACATGATTATTGAGAAACTAACCTTTTGAAAATTCGCACTAAGAGGAGTGGGGGGATTCTAGTGCAGTAAACACCACCAAACCAAAAAAAGACACAAAACAATGCAGACCAACCAAACCAAACTAAGCCACATAAACTGTAATCTGAAAATTCTGAGCCATGCTCACCAACATGACTTGAACAAGATGGACCAATAACATTCGAGACACTAAGCCAATAGAAACCTAAGCCCCATGAATTAAAGTAAAAAAATAATCCACACAAACCACACTAACTAGGGCAGACATAGCACAAACCCAATAAACCATCAGGGCCAGGGTCCCATAAATATAACCTTAGAGCGTGAAAGTCCAATTCAAAGCCCCAATTCGAACTAGGATGAGACAAAACCAAGAGCCAAAGACCTAGAAACCACCAAGAGTTCCAAAAATTCAAACCTGAAGTGAATTCCATTATCCCAACTATAATAAAACTAAACCTTTAGAGCAATTGACTAGCCCGCTCCCACAATAACCTCCTAGTGTGTGAGTGTACTATGGTCTGAATGCTCCTTGATCATCATGAATTGCAATAAACCTTCCCATGTGTATTGACATGCCAATTGTCTATCATGCAAGGTTGTTTCATAACTATGGTTTGATACTTAGGGGATGGGGAAGAATACCTCCCCACTTTTTGATCTTCATATGTCGCATCCAAAAGAACGACCTTGTTGGACAAACGATCTACTTGATGATTGAGTGACCTTAGTATGCGGAAGAACTCAACACTTTCAAACTGGATGAATTCCTTTCTAATTCTCTTGACAATCCTTATTAGATTTCCATCACTGAAAGAAGAGTATCTACATCAGCTTGATGATTAAAGCCGAGTCCCTTATTACAATAAGTTTTTTAATATGATTTTCATCTATAATCTTCAACCCCTGGAATAATGTCAATGCCTTTGCTTGGTTGTTTGAAGCTCTACTAAATCCTCACTCAAAGATGTTTTCTTAATTTCCTTTGGGATCAAGAATGATACCCCACACTTTCCACCCCTATAATAATAATAAAAAGAAATTAAATTAATAACAATATAATTAATAAAAATAATTTAATTTTTAATCAACTTTAAAATGATGCTAATATGACTTAAATTTGACACAATTTGATTGAACACGATGTAATTGTAACATAATAGGACACACATTTTTATGCATATGTGAAAATAATATGACACAAAATGTCTCTGTTATGATACCAATATGAAGGAAAAAGAATAATAACAACGCGACTCAAGAGATCATTAAACATTGTGATATGGGTGTTATTGGATAAATCAGTGAATGCAGACATAAACTAATCTCCCTAGATCCACCTGGATCTAGAACAAAACAAGACAGAACATGACACTTTCCCTAGGTAGCTACCATTGAATTTATCATCAAAGAAGGAGTGATGGACATACCTCTATATATCGCTTCCTTATATATTTATTGTCTTTGCTTTGCTCCGATGCTCTTGTGAGATTAGATCTGCAATGACACAAACCAACCAAAGTGAAAGCAACAATTATAGATTCAATGGAGACCTAAACATGTGATCAAGGAGTCATGTAATAAAACACTAATGATTTTATGGGAAAGAGACATGCCACTGTATCATATTAAGTAAAAGTTGAAGATACAACCAGAGTGCCTTGATGTCGCAAGTTCCCTTTCGGTGGTGCTTTGTTCCAACACACACACACACTTGGTCCGAATTTGCATGAAGATAATCCACAAAGCTTGATGGACAAGTGGAGGCCTTAAGCACCAATTGTATTAGGATCCTTGACACAGTCTTCAACCTATTATTTTCTCAATCTTGCTTGACCTTGCTTAACCTTTTCCATGAGAAATCCATTATTATATAGGAGAAGATGAAGTGGTTACTAGGATGAGGATGATCCCACCAAATCAGAAAAACTAGTAAGATCACAACCATACGGATGCCACATCACATTCTAGAAGATTATCCTTATAGAAACTTCGTGAAACTTCTTCCTTTCCTTAGCTTCAAGCTCCGTTGCACCCTGCTTATATAGAAGCATGCAGAAATCCCGCAGGCCAGGCATAGAGCAGCCTGCAGAAATCCTTGATTTCTGCACTGTGTACCATTGTCAGCCTGCGACGTCATTCTAAAAATGTGCCTTGTAGGGGAAGAACTCAACCATTTTCCTCATGTGAAAGATTGTTTTGGAAGCCTAAACACTTTCCTATAGGGTCATCATCAGAGTGGCCAAAATAATGTGTAACAGAATGCCCCCCAAAGTATGAGGCTGGAACATGTGATAGCCAAAATACTTTGTAAAATGCGTGTGTGTGTCGGAAACAAGGAGCACACCAATCAAGAACCTACAAACAATCAAGCATCTACATAGAATTATACCATTTTTGAGGTAGGCATTCCCATGCTCAAATTACAAGTGATTGAAATCATAAATGCAAGGCATGGCCACCAATTATACATCGTGGATCCATGTCATCAAAATTCTACATAGCCACCAGAAACACACTGTGGATCTACGTATTATAAAGTGTAAATTCAGACATAGCCACAAGACATACAAAGTGGATCTGTGTGTCAATTCAAATCATAAATACTCCATCGCAACCTGGGCCAAAAAGATGAAAACCAAGGTCTTCAATCCTGTCATCCCTAAGTACGAATCTAACCATGCGATTACAGGTGTTGAAGTCGAACATGGTAGAAACCACTTGATTACTAGTCATTGATGAAAACCGTTAACAAGTGTGAGGAAAATCACCATTGATGTCAATGACTCCCAAGGTACCTTAGTACAATCTAACAAATGTGAATAAATGAGATGAAGTTGAACACTTGATGAAATCTCTCGACCAGGGACCAATGACGTGAATCCACTGTCGAGAGTGAAGAAACCCACCATTGAGGCATGCATGCTCTAAGGTACTAAACGATTTCTAAGTCTTATTCCCAGATGATGAGTTGAAGTTGACAGGAAAAAGACTCGTCACAAGAGGGCCTTGATGTATCCCCCATCAGTGACACGAAATAAGTAACAGATTTAAGGATAGATCAAAGTATGAAAATGATTCGAAACAGACACAGGGAAGGTCGACATGGTAAGAAATGACAATGCAGATCACTAACTCGAAGGAGGGTTTGTTTGGACTTCTCTTGAACATATGAATGAAACGACACTGGTCTTGGCAACATTGACTCAAAGATGACCCAAGATATGAATTTGACGAAGGCCAGATGAGAGACAAATGGATTTCCCAACCTGGATTCAAATGACGAAAGGGGTGTCATGTTCAAGAGCGACTAGTACTGCCACTAACACAGGTACATAAACACATCTCTTTCCCAAATCCCCCCCCACCATTTCTAGTGAGTACCTCTTTATTTTTATGCAAGCTTGAGGAGGATAACATATGCTTGTAGTGTAAGCTCATCCTTCGGACGAGTCCCTCGGAGTATTTTTAACGAACCCTAAGAAGGAGTGGTTCTGTCCCATGTGGGTCTTTCGATGTTTGTTTAATGAGTCCAAAGATAGAAAACTCGGGAGTTTTTCATGTTTATAGAGTCTGAAAAACACTTAAAAGAGAAATCTCTCAGTTCCTTTTTCGTAAAATAGTTTGACAGGACCGAAAAAGTGATAAACTATCGCCCATCTAACGTTTTATTCAAATACTTGTACGAGCATGAACAGAACAAGGTCGCTCGACAATCTTTTCATTTTTATGGAGTGTGAAAATAGCTTAAATGATACTCCATGTGTGTCATTTTTTGTGTTACCAAGACGAGTACGAAAGGACGACAAAAGTATACTCGGTTGCGTTCTCATAAATTTTCGAGCACGAGAACGAACGAAGAGTGAACTCGAGGTTTTACTAAAAAACCCTAAAACAATATCGATATGCGTAACGAAGAGAAAAACAAATTGCGGAACAAAGATCCATACTTCGTTAATTAGGACTCTAGTCTTCTCCCTGCAAAAAACAAGACACTTACGAAACTATTAGTTATGAGGATTGATAACCAAACACATTTTATAATATAAAATATTTATGAAAAAAGGTAAAAAATGAAATAAATAAGAGCAAGAGTTCTTTTTTTACCATTTCATTTGTATTTGGTCAAGAACTTGTCAAAAAACCCCTTTTTCACCCCTTACTTTGGCGGGCGATCACGAAGAGCACGAGCGATCAATCGATGAACGGTTTCCGTGAAAACAGTAAATACTTCATCTTATTCCTTTTCAATGGTTTAAAATTCATTTTTGGTGGTCAAAAGATGATTTTTTGGGTGATTTTTGGGCCGGTAGGCATGCGCTGGGGCCGCCGCAGGTGGCCTATATCGGGCCCTGCCGAAATCTCGCACTGTAACTGAAGCTCAGTTGCGGCGGCCAGAAACCAAAAAAGAAAAGCAAGCGTTGAACCAAAAGAATTCCAAAAAAGGGTGGATAAAGATGCTAACTGTCCTCTTTTACTTCCATGCAGGTGTTTGATTGCAAAAATGTTGGAATGGAGAGAACGTGAACATGAAGATGATGACTCTATGGATTTGAATGACCCAAGAACCATTGATGCTCTTCGACAATGTGGCCTATTTAAGTTTTTTAAAGTCTAGGGCATGAGAGCCCAACGAAGACTATTAGAGTACTTGGTCCATATGTGGGACATAGAACAACAAGTATTTCATGTGGGTGTTCATGTCCTCTCCTTGGACATTGAGGATATTTACTTTCTGATGGGGCTATCCCGTGGTGGGGCACGGGTGTCTCTGACAGGGAGTCGAGGTGGTGGCTTGCCAATGAGCGAGTATATCCATAGGCTTTGTGAACCGGATGCCGAAAAGCGCAAAGGTAAAGTGGCTATTCGAGGTGTGTGGGATTTGACTCTCAGAACCATCCTCTTTACCATTGCATGGATGGCAGAAAGTGTGTCACCACACATGGCTCTCCAGAGTTACTTTCAATATGCCATTGAATGTCTGGAACCTCAAGTATTCAATTGGTGTGACTGTTTGCTCCGGAGTATGAAGATACAACTCACTAAAAGCAAGAGAGGAGACCTAAAGCGGTTTGGGTATGGGTCCATTTTGGTGTCTTTCTTCTTAGAAAGAGTCCCTCATTTGTGGCTACAGGTAGAGTGGGGGTTACCAACCTCACGAGATCCAAGAATGAAATGGTGGTGTGACCTTATGGCACGACACGTGGCGGGCCCTATAATCAGGTACAATGATGCATTTTTTGATTGGTTAAGGCCCCAAATCTTGATGATTGATGATTATGCTTACGTCGGCCTGGACTTTCGGGGTGATCCCGACTTGACTCTCCCAAAGGGATTTCATTGGGGAGATCTAGGTATGAAAGACATTTTGTTCTTTATAATGTTTTTATGGTTTTTAGGATATTGGATGTTTTTTGTGTTTTCAATATAAAGACTAATCAGAGACTTTTGACTATGCAGATGTAGGGCCGTATCGACCTCCAGGCACATCTTCGATTCAGAGGTGAGGAGAGGAACGTGTGGTAGCAGGGTGGGACGTTGACGACTATGAGGCGATGGAGCAGAACTTAGAAGGCTTGATGACATACATCCCCAACATGTCGATTGAGGAGGTCCTGAGGCATTATCAATGCCATACTGTAGGTGTGTCCAGCTCACTTAGTCGGTTACTTTGCCGGGTAGCATGGGCAATGGTGTGCTATCGCAAGTGGAATCCATGATACTATTTCGAGCGATATCTGTGATGCTATTTTGTATGAGCCATGGGCTCTATATTTTGATATTTTGGTCCTTGGATGGAAAACACTTTTTGTAAAACTTTTTCATTATATATATACATGAGGCTTCTATCGGCTTACTTTGCTTTTATATACAATGTGTAATGTGTGATTGGATTTATAAATGTCTCAAATGTCTGTCTGACACATAATTAGCTAGAGCATCAGTTAATGTATTTAGACATCTAGGAATGTGTTGATATTCAATATAATCAAAATAACGTTCCAAGAGACGAATTCGTAGATATACCCGTAACAAAGTAGGACTTCGGATAGTGTAGACATTACTTAACTGGAGTACTACTAGCTGCGAATCAAGTCGTACAACGAAGTGAGGAATCCCAAGTGAGATAACATCAGTCAATAATTTGATGACTGCGCTATATTCTGCCATATTATTGGTTGCACGACTGAGGCAAACACCTTGTAAACTGATAAGTTCATTGGTGGGTGCATAGATCGCCCAAGCAACAGAAGCTAGGCTCTGAGTACTACGGCTAGCACCATCGGTGAAGCCAATATAGGGGAGAGAAAACGTCGACATCTAGAAACCAAGCACAATGCAATGTAAGCAGTTGGGAGTCGAAACCAAATAACGAAAAAACACACAAAAGTAACACACAAGAGTATGGTACAATAAAAGTACAAGCACTCATGCAGAGACAGTCTAAGCATAGTACTGCTTCAAGTAAATCCCATTTATGGGTTCACTCAAAGGAATTCCATCATAATCTACTAAATCGTAAGCTCCCTTCTCTAACACTCATTTGACGATATATGGACCACACCACATAACTTCGAATTTTTCGGCTCCTAGCAGATCATGATCTTGTTCATAGAGGAGAACTAGATCTCAATGCCATAAACTAGTTGAAAGGGGGTAAATCTCGTAGCAGACTTCAAAGACGTCCGATAGGCCCATAATGCCGAAAACAACATCGTGTGCTAGGTGGTCTTATGGATTCCTATTATCCGATGAAGCGTAGTGATAAGGATTTTATTTATTGCTTCAACTTGGTTGTTGGCTTGTGGATAGTAGGGGGTTGAGTTTTCATGCCGAAGACCCAAATTTTCGGTAAGTTCAGACATCATAAAGTTTCGAAAATGGCTATCATGATTAGTAAAGATAGCTTGTGGGATCCCGAATCGAGTAATGATATGATTAAATATGAAAAGGCCTGCAGTTTTCCTGGTATTTTCTAAAGTAGGCATCGCCTTGGCCCATTTGGTGAAATAATCCAAAGCTACAATAATGTATCCATGCCCCTCGACCGAGTGAGGGTTACAGGTCATGAAATCAATGCCCCATTTCGTGCAAGGTCCGATGGAAACTACATGGTGTAAAGGAGCAGGATGCGATCTTATCTTGTTTTTGTACGTTTGGCAAGCATGGCATTTTTGGACGACAATAATACAATCTTTAAATAAAGAAGGCCAAAAATACCCTACGTGTAAGATATTCTGGGTAGTAGCATACTCAAACATGTGACCACCACATGCTCCAGAGTGGCAGTCATTCAAAGCTTTCTCAGCTTCATCATAGGTGAGACAACGTCGAAAAATAGAGTCTACCCCACGACAATAAAGAGTGTCACCGAGGATAATGTACTGACAGGCTTGGTAGCATATTCGACGACGGTCAGTGCTAGACAAATCGCTCTGGAAAGTCTGAGTTTGGAGATAGATAATGATATCCCCATACCAAAGGTCATCAGAACTAATCAGAAAAAGGGATTCATCGGGTAAAAACTCCTTTGCTACATTCTCTGTCTTAGTGCAGGGAAGGTCACATATCAGTTCGACAAACACCAAGGATTTCTTGGACTTAGCACATTCGAATTACTATCCATTTGGAGTATTGCCCCCCTAGCAATTGGTGTGTGAGAATGTGTTGCATGGGGTTGCAATTGGAAATTATAGTGGTCTTGTGTAATAAGATATAGTGACGAAATTGTTGGACAGCTTGAACAGCTGGCAAGGCCAGTTTTTCAACATGTAATTATTTGGCTTTAGTAGTCGTGAGACTCCGAATAAAATAATAAATGACATGTTCATTGTGTAAATCATCTTCCTGGACTAGAACCGTGGCGATGGTAGAGTCCGAAGCAACGAGATAAAGGAAGTAATCTCGACTATAATTGGGTGGGAAAAGTAACGGGGTATGGGTTAAAGTCAGTTTCAAAGCTTCAAAATCTTTGTTGGTGATGGAATCCCATACAAACTCAGAACATTTCTTGAGTAATCAAGTAAATCCAAGCATTAATTGAGCATAGTTGGGGATGAAACAACGTAAAAAGTTTGCCTTCCCTTACAAACTTTGAAGCTGGCGAAGTGAAGAAGGAGGAGGGAGATTGAGGATCGCCTCGACCTTCAAAGGATCAACCCTGATCCCCTGGCGTGACATGATAAAACCTAGAAGTCGATTGGACTCCACAAAAAAAACACATTTGTGTGGGTTTAAGCATATACGATAGAACCGACAATGAAGGAAAATGGCTCGAAGGTGGGCCAGATGGTCACTACGATGCATGGAATGCACCGGTAGGTCATCTAGATATGGCTGTACAATGTGCTTAATATCATGAAAAGCATAAGACATAGCACGTTGAAAAGTCTCACCAACGTCCTTTAAACCGAAGGGTAGTTTTTGGTAGGCAAAGGTGCCCCAAGGACAAATAAATGCTGTTTTGTGTTGATCCGTAGGCAAGATGTTGATTTGATTATAACCGGAGAAACCGTCCATTAAAGAGAAGATTTCACTCCTGGCGCAATCGTTAATGATCTTGTCAACGAAGGTGGTGTGAAAGTTGTCCTTAGGACAAGCTTGATTTATATCCCTATAATCGACACATACACGGATCGTACCTTGTTTCTTGTTAACCGAAACGAGATTGGATACCCAATCAATTAAAGCCATAGTATAAATAAAGCTAGCTTTAAGAAGTTTTTCGAATTCAAGCTTAATAGCAGTTGCTTTACAGGGGTGGACCGGATGAAGTCTCTGCCGGATGGATCTAGCGCTCAGGTATGTCTTAATTTTGTGTACAAAAATATGAGGGTCAATACCCGACATTTCTTCATAGCTCCAAGCGAAGATGTCACGAAATTATTGGAAAAGTGATTTATAGGTGACAACATTGTGAGTAGAGCATGAAGCTCCGATATGAACATTTTCAACAACTCCAGGTTTAATGGATATGTCGAGGGGGAAGGTGGGTGAAATATTACTTAAGTTCCCTTCATATAACGCATCGTGTGATGTCTCAGGAACATAGGAAATGATAGCAATGGTCGACGGAGTCAAGATCCATTGGTAACTCTCGATAGTGTGTTGCTTGAGGAAGAGAATGGAACGATGATGTCCATCATCCCAAGAGGTATCTTCCATCGACATAGCTGACATAATCGTCTCATATGTGGGAAAAACAACATGGAATGGGTCATGAGACGAATCACCAAGAGAGGGGGTAGAAGGGGTTGTCGATTGAATGTCTTGATAGGCAGATTCAACCAGACTTAAAGACATTTGGTTGTCGTAGCGAAGATAATCGCCTGGTTCGGGTATGATTCACGGGTTGGAAGACGGGTGAGTTTGGCAAACCGAGGTGAAAATCATGTTGATCGAGGCAACCAAAGGAGGTGGAACATTGGGAGGTGGGATCGGGAAAGTTCCCATCAGAGTGGAATCTTTAAGTAGGCCCACACCAACGTTCTCATACCCAGGAAGTGTCTTGGCGATAAAAGGGACGTTGCTAGTACGGGTGTCAAAGTTGAAAAAGGCTAGCTGGTTGACAGTGATGACCTTTCCCTGATGTGGAAAACGTAAAACGCGGAAAAGGGTAGACACAATGGCGTGCATCGCGTCAATCCAACTACGACCAAGTAAGAGGTTATAATCAAGAGGTGCATCAAAGACCTCAACTTCAACGTTGACCGATTTGTCTTCCAACGTAATAGACAACGAAGGAAGTACACCATAGGGTTTAAAGCTAGAGCCATTGAAGGCCTTAAGCGTGTTATGGGATTCAATAAGAGGAGGAGAGCCGATGGATTTCCAACAGGCAACAAACATTACACACGTGGAGGCACCCTCATCAATAACAGTCCTACAGATGTCCTTGTCAGAGACAACAACTTGGATTTGGAATGCTAGTTGAGGGGGGAGTCTTGGAATGTGATCTTCGAGGTAAAAAATTATTAAATTTATATCCATAGGATCAATTCCACCAATAGCCTTTAGCAGCGCCTTCCGTTGAGTAGGGAAACTTTGAAGGACTTTAAGAGCCAACATCGCAAAAGGTGCTTGCGCTAGATCTTCTACAATACTGTAGTTTTGAGCAGCAAGTGCATGAGGGTTGAAGGCGGACTTTCGAACAACACCCTTTGGGGGAGGGTGAAGAACTGTATTGAGACTTGGTCTTTCAAGATGAAGAGGACCGTTGGAAGGTGAAGTTGAAGAAGGTTGTTGAACCAACGAAGGTGGTATATTGTCAACCTTCTCCTTTGAGGAAGAATAATCTTTGGCTCGAGTGGCGAGTGTAACATCATTCTTTCTAGAGTCACCAGTACACATGAGTACATAAGAAGTAGTGGAGGGAGAGGGTTGGTCATGGATGACCAGTTGGGCCTGCTGTTGAGAAGGGAAAGTTTGAGACAAAACAACAGGTGTAGGAGGTTTCACGGTCTCTTGGACGAACTTAGTCACCTCGGCTCGGCTTGGAAAATCTTTCGTATAGTGATCGTCACCACAGATAAGGCAAGGGTATCGGGGTTTGTGCTTATCCTTATCATCAACATGTTGGGTTTTGGTTTTCTCAGACTGCGGGTTATTTTTTTCCTCCTTATTCTTACCCTTCCCTTTTTTAGATTTATTCTTTCCGGCAGGGGTAGATTGAACATAGTTAACCTTAGCAGTTTTGTCGGTGGGAGGAGTAGGAGACAAAGCACTTTGAACATTAGAAGCATTGGACTCGGGGTTGGTAGGAGAGGTTTATGTATTTTGAGGTTGAGCATGGAAAGTACCAATCACATCGTCAACCACATGAGAAGCAGGAGGAGTAGTTGAAGTAGCAATAGTAGAAGGGCGAGGTGCATCAGGGAGTAAGTCGTAAAGAGTACCCTTCTGTGAATAGATGAGGTCGAGGTACTGAGCATGACTGATAGCATGTTCTTCGGTGACAACGCCACCCATGGAAATATCATGAGAGATCTTATTTACAAATGATTTCTTGAACCACTCTGCCAATAACTGACTGTGAAGCTCGAGTTTGATCAAACGTCGTCTTCGTCTCCACTCATGAATGTGATCAGAGATGTGAGTGGCTTTAGTTTGTTTGAAGCAACTTAAGATCTCGGTTCCTGTTTCATAATGGATCGGTAATTGGTAGTGTGTAAGGAAAGCCATGGCAAGGGTATTAAAGTTAGTGAAGAAACCTCATGGTAGTTCTATATACCACTTTGCAGCTGAACCCGTGAGAGTTTATTGGAAGATTCGTAACCGAATGGAATCATCCATCAAAGAGTTGGATGAGCACCAAATGTGGAAAGTCATGACATGGTTGTTCAGATCCTCTCCTGATTTACCGTCAAACTTTGGGATGTCAGACGGTAATTTGGTCGGTATCATGGGCCAGTGGGGAGAATGCAGGATAGGATCATTCAAGATTCTAGACAAATCAGGTAGATCCAAGGTGGCTAAAAAGGGTAATTGTCTATTCACAGGAGGATACTGGTAACTTTGGGGAGGGAGTCTCGTCGGTAGACTAGTAGGACCATAAGAAACTTGTATGGGAGGGGAATGTCCTAACAGATTTGGGCGTGTCTTCGGAGGCAGGTAGACCACAGGGTTGTATTGATTGGGAATGGTCACTTGGGGAAGGACACTAGGTTGAATGTTCGGACCCCAAATGGGATTGGAAGAACCAAGGTATGACTAGCCCAAGCTAGGGGGTATAAAAGAGCTAACCTAAGGTTATTGGCCCTAGATGATTGTGGATTCCCTTGAATAAGAAGATTCCAATACTGGGCTAGTGATCCGGGGATGTTATATCCATACCGTGGATTATACTGTGGATTATATCCTCCGTGTAGGGATTGTCCTCCAGGTGAGGATGATGCCCCAATTTGGGTTTGACCTCCAAATTGAGTTTTTCCCCCTGGGTTATACTGTCCCCCAATAGGAATTTGATAACCAGAAGTGAATAATAGAGTAGAAATTCCAAAGGTAGTAGAGCCACTGGGTCCAAATCCTCCTATAAAAGGTGGATTAGACCCTTCAGAGAGGAATTGGGATGGTGTCAGAATAGAAACGAAAGTAGCATTATACCCAGGAGGAGTAAAGACTCCAGAAGATCCGAACGGAACTTGGGTAGGAATGGGGATAGAAGCATTCAAGGCATTATACCCAAGAGGGAGTGATGGGATTTGTCTAGACGAATGCAGTGTACCAATAGGAGGTTGGCTAGACACCGTGTGCTTGGTGGGGATAATCATAGTGTTTGGGACCATCGCGGAATGGGCCTGCTGAAGAGGGATAATTGAGCTAGGACCAGCCTTTGAACCAACGAATAAATAACAGGTTATACTGTTAAAATGATCTAAAGGTATGTAAATGTAGTGGATGTTTCGGGTGGTTCAGAAACGACAGGTATCTCAACATTTGCCTTTGAGCTGGGAGGGTTCCATTTAGAAGTCGAAGTTCGAGATATGTCAGTGGTCCAAAAAGGATCCTCGTTTTCAATGCCAACAAGGAATTCAGGTGGTATTCCAGAAGTGTCAACAACAAGTTCTTCGGACGAGTTGAGTCGGAGAATACATCTCTCGTATCCAGGAGGTAAGCGGACAACATCCAAAGAATCAGAAACGATTCAAAAAATTTCTAAAAAGTCAGTTCTCTCCGCTTGTGAAGGTACGTGGTCCTGGATCTCACTCTGTTGAGGAGATTCCTCTGGTAGATTAGGGAGGAAGGGTTGGGAAACTTCCATATCTTCCGGAGGTAGTCCTTGCATCCTACGTGAATGACGTGGAGGGTAAGGGGTCAAAATTTTGCTCAAAAATCAAAGTTCTCAGAATTGCCTCAAAACAAACGGGTGCGTAGTCCTCGTCGTCACAAACCCAACGCAACTCGAATGGGTTCAAACAAACATCGGATGAGTGAGATATCGTGTTCTGTTCGAATCGTCAAACAGGCAAAAAAAATGTGCTGACTGTACAGTCCGTACGGATGCCGACATGGCAGAGGCCGTACGATGATGTGGCATGTCCGTATGCTGAGGTGGCAGTTGATGACGTTTCAATACTGAGTTGGTAGTCTGGGTGAATCATTGGTGGACATGTGGCGTCTTTTTCGTCAAGTGGTTTGGTACCACGTGGCCCAGGCGTGGGCTGCCACGTGGCACCCTATTATGGTATGGTTTGGTTGTTTAAAATGTTATGGAGTCCATGGGGATCGAACCTCGGACCTTCCCCATTGGAAAATCTTTGACAAAGTCTGACCAACTGGTGTGCCACACGTTATTGCTTGTTATATAAATGTGTTGGATTATATTTAAGTTTGAATATATGTTGAGTTGGGGCACGTCCGGGCTGGGGCTTAGCCCCAGCCCCTAGCCGCATAAACCTTGCCATATGACTTGAATCTACACGGTTGCACGCACATTTTTAAATGGTTAGCCCAACCATTCGCCTGACACTTGGTGCATCTACGCTTTGACACTTGTCAAGCCCACAAGCAAAGTTGCAACGTAGCCCTTTTTGTATATGCGCACGGTCACATGGTGACTCATATGCCCACGGGCTTGGTGGTTAGGGGCTAGGCATGCCCTAACCGTCCTACAGTTCGTAGGGTTATGCGGTTGTGCGCCCGGTGCTAGGTTTTAGCACAAGATTGAGCGCGTGAGCTAGGTTGGACGTACAGAGGTGCATTTTGGCGAACCAGAGACAACAAGCTTGAAGGAGGAAAATGGTAGGAGGCCTATCTTCTTCATTTTTTGGCCAAATGAGGTGCCGAAAAATCCCAGATAGGGGCTTTTGGATGTTCTGAATCCATTGGCACTATTTTCAAAGGAATTTGAAGACTTCTTTTGCATGTTTTTCACCATTGAAGTTTCAGAGAGCTCCAGGGAGCTTGAAGCCCTCATTGATTGAGGTTATGCTCAGATGAGCCCAAGTCTTTTTTCTGTGATTGAATAGTCATTTTTGGCTAATTAATATGCTCTGAACACATTGGGATAGGTTTCAAATCCATTTGAGGACTTTTACAGGTGTTTTTTACACAAGGAAGCTCAGGGAAGCTCAAGACCACATGTAGAAGAGGTCATGCCCAGATGAGCCATGATCTGTTTTCAAAGTTCTATTAGTCATTTCTGGGGTTTTTTTGTATTCTGAACCTAATGGTATAGTCAGAAAATCCATTAGAGCTGAGCAACAGCTTGTAAAATAATCTTTGACAAACTAATCCCAAAGAACCAAGTCCATTGATGGAGGCTCAAGGAGATGTAGCCCAGTTGGGGGTAAACTCCTTTATCATCTTGTTATTGTTGTGAGTTTGATGGTTTATTTGCTGCAAGTTATGTTTGCTGTATATTTATTTAAAACACATATTTAACCATTTTAAAAGAAAATTTCCTCACACATGAACATTTAAAAGAAGATGCATAAACTTGGCACATAATTTATCTTGCATAACTAAGACATTGGGCAAGGTCCTGAAAAGTTTTATTTTAATGAAATAGAGGGTGCTTGCATAGCATAACAAGTCAACCCCCTATTTTTAGATCAGCGGACAATGTCCAAAGAATCAGAAACGATTCATAAACTTTCTAAAGAGTCAGTTCTCTCCGCTTGTGAAGGTATGTGGTCCTGGATCTCACTCTGTTGAGGAGATTCCTCTAGTAGATTAGGGAGGAAGGGTTGGGAAACTTTCGAATCTTCCGGAGGTAGTCCTTGCATCCTATGTGAACAACGTGGAGGGTCAATGTTGGCTGGACCGAAAATTCTACGGAAAAAATCTATGGCTAACTATGTAAACAAACAACACTCGCTAGTAGAATCTAGGAATCAAAACCAAGCAAACAAAACCTTCTTGTTCCGAAGTCACTAGTTGGTGATGAAATCCAAAGTCGCGAAGTCAAGACAAGAAGGGGCTCGGCTAGGGTGGAAAAGTTACGTTGATGACCTGCTTAACGAACTTACACCCTGGTGCAAGCTCCCACACATAATCGTGGGTATACCCTCCAAGGAGCCCGATTGAGTTTGGCCAACATCGATTCCAGGTACCCTGAAGACTTGCCCCTCCACAGTCACCTTGTGTAAGACCCTAAGAAGATAAGCAACTAAGGCTACCAAAAACAATAATGATGTCTGGGGAGACAGTCAACAGTCTGATCCACGCACAAGGGTAGGGTATCTAGCCCGAAATCAAATTGAGAGGCTTCCACTCATCATAATGGGTATACCTTCAAGCGCCCCCCATAATACGCACAATATCTACACCGAGACCAACAAAGAAGGGTGAGTAACTCTGCTAATCTCAATGCGATCTCAGGTTTGAACCTTGTGTGAGAAGGGCTTCCCAGGACAAAATGTTGCAAATGGAATTTTACACTCCCTATCACAAGATGCTATTGTGTGTTTTATGCTTTGGAGAGTACGTCTCACTGCCTCCTCCAAAGCTCTAGCCTAGCTAATGTTGGTGTAAAAGAGCCCTAGAAAAATTACTAGTTAAATTTTAGATTTTCGCAATATTTTTAAAAGCTGTTGTTACTCAAGAGGGAGACGGGAATGAAACCGATGTTGTTTATGACCTTGAACCAATAACATGCAGATAGAAAATGAATGATGCAAATTTTCGTTCAATGAATTCTATTTACAATAGGGAGAAGATGTTTCCGGAATAATGCAAACTACGAAATATACTTCCTTTTTCTTTAAATGAACACAATTTCAAACAACCAATAAAACAATGAAGTTCTTCAATGTTCTCTTCTCTTAAATGCAATAAATTATCTTATATATGTTTATTCAAACGAATGGATAAATTCAAATTTTTCCTTTCTAAGACCAGACGAAGGGCATGGCAGAGAAAAGACAAGAAATCCAAGAAAATCTATACCTTCAACAAGCACCCAAATCGAACTTTCAATGAAGACAAAAAATAAAAAATGACGAGAAAGTATTTCCTCAAACGCAAACAAAGAGACAACTTCTCAATCATCAAGCAATCTAGAATACGTAATCAATCCAAAATTTCAAATCCAATCCAAGATTTTTAATCAAACAAGCACTCAGATACAAGCTCAAAGATTATACCCTTGTTGTCTAAAAATAAAAAATGAAAACTGGAAAATGACTAAGAGAGGTGTTCGATCTTCGAAAACTAATCAACAACAAGTCAAATGTTCAGAAAAAAGTCATATGTTGGTATTAAAAATCCTTTCCAGTTGGTTAAATAAAAAAATGGGCATCAACAGAGGCTAAGACCCAACTTAGAAAATTTCACAGACGCCGTCGCAGGCTGGTAGCATATCACAGTGCGAAAATTAATGGTTTCCGCAGGCCAGAAACAGATAGGGTGCGGAAATCCCGAATTGAAGCAAACAACCAGGGTGAGGAAATTGGAGGTTTTCACAGGCTATGTATAAGGTATAGTGCGAAGGTGTTTGTAAATCAAGAAATTTTGAGAGAAAGGCAAAGGATCTAAATGGATTTTCTCCCAAAGACCTAGAGACTGATTTCAAATGAAAAGAATAGGTAAAGAGCAAATGACCAACAAAAAACCACAATCAAACGATTATCCCCACTGGACTCGTCAATTTTGTTATTGGATAAATCGGTGAATGTAGACATAAATTAATCTCCCAAGATCCACCTGGATCTAGAACAAAACAAGACAGGACATGATGCTTTCCCTAGGTAGCTACCATTGAATTCATCATTAAAGAAGGAGTGATGGACATACCTCTATATATCGCTTCCTTATATCTCTGTTGTCTCTGCTTCGCTCTGGTGCTCTTGTGAGATCAGATTTGCAATGACACAAACCAACCAAAGTGAAAGCAACAATTATAGATTCAATGGAAACCTAAACATGTGATCAAGAAGTCATGTAATAAAACACTAATGATTTTATGGGAAAGAGACATGCCACTGTATCATATTAAGTAAAAGTGGAAGATACAACTAGAGTGCCTTGATGTCACAAGTTCCTTTTCGGTGGTCCTTTGTTCCAACACACACATACACTTGTTCTGGATTTGCATGAAGATAATCCACAAAGCTTGATGGACAAATGGAGGCCTCAAGCACCAATTGCATTAGGATCCTTCACACAGTCTTCAGCCTATTCTTTGCTCAATCTTGCTTGACCTTGCTTAACCTTTTCCATGAGAAATCCATTATTATATAGGAGAAGATGAAGTGGTTACTAGGATGGGGATGATCCCACCAAATCAGAAAAGTCAGTAAGATCACAACCATATGGATGCCACATCACATTCTAGAAGATTCTCCTTCTAGAAACTTAGTGAAACTTCTTCCTTTCCTTAGCTTCAAGCACCGTCGCACCTTGCCTATATAGCATCATGCAGAAATCCCGTAGGCCATTCATAAAGAAGCTTGCAGAAATCCTTGATTTTCGCACTGTGTATCACTGTCATCTTGCGACGTCATTCTAAAAATGTGCCTTGTAGGGGAAGAACTCAACCATTTTCCTCATGTGAAAGATTGTTTTGGAAGCCTGAACACATGCCTATAAGGTCATCATCAGAGTGGCCAAAATAATGTGTAACAATGAGAGCATTGAAAGATGTAGACAACTTCACCCAATTTCTAGAGCTCATCAACCAAATATAAAAATCCCTAGAAGATGATAGGGAAAAAACTATAGGGTTTACAAAGAATTAATGAGAAACAATTAAGAGTTATAATGAAGACCTCATTGATATGCAATTTTTTTTATTAATATGGATTTAAGCACGGACCTTGAATCATAATGATGTATTCATTAGACATCAAATTCATGAAATTAAATCAATTCAAGGAAACACAATTTTCCTAGAGGCATTTGAATTGCGATCTACCTGTTTGAGGCTAGAAGAGTCTGCAAAGAGTTAAAGGGAGTACTGTTTTTTTTTTTTTGGGTAAGTCCTCACTCTAATTTTGAATAAATATATGTAGTGGAGTCATAAGAAGGGACTATTTTTGAAAAGGAACTCGGGGAAATGTTGTATTCTGAAACTTTGAGTTATATTGGGAAACATTGATAAAGCTTGGACATATTTTGGTGGATGATTGTTTTCGTGTTTCTCCTCTGTTTACTTGTGTTCTTCCATGGCTGAATTGCGAGTATGTTGTTTAATGAATTTAAGTAAATATGCCCTCATTTGTAATGTGTTCGCTTGCATGTTTTCCAATATAGTAATGAAATATGTGAACTATGTTTGACAAATTTGAGTTTTTTTGCTTTTGAAAATGTTATTCAATCAGATCTATTAGGATTTTGAGTTCAAATACTTGTTCACATATTCTTGACATCTTCAATTATACTTCATTGCATAGCATTTAAATAAAATTTTATTTATATTTATATTTATTTTATTTTGTATTTTCATATCCTTAATCAATAAAAAATAATATCAAATAAACCATAGAAATATAACCAGTAAACAATACCATTAATTGGAGGATATTCCAAATAAAGGTGAGAACCCAATTTCTAGATTTTACGCTGACATACATTTTAACATTGACATGTGTCAAACCATGTATTGGAAGAACTTGTAACTCCACACATATGTTTTGTATTAACACGAGAGGTTCATAAATATAATGTAATTGATTGTTGGTCTTCCCTAACAGGTGACTCTTCTATCACCTACAACTCTTCAAATTTATAATAATGTTACAATAACACAATCCCAAGGATTATGAGTCCAACATTCTCCGCCTTAATCTGAAGGGGTGTTTGTGACTCCAAACATCATTCTAAACTTTTCAAAATTTTCTCTTCCAAGTGCTTTGGTGAATATGTCTTGGCCTCTACATGATATCGAATTAGGTGATACTTTGTGTTGATGTGCTTAGTTCGATCATGGAATCTAGGATTCTTGGCCAACATGGTTGCAAAAGTATTGCCAACTAGAAGAGGAGTATAATTCACTTGTTTTTTTTGCAAATCTTCAAGTATTTTCCTGAGCCAGACAATCTCTTTCGTCGCTTCTACAACTACCACATATTTTGCTTGTGTTGTGGAATTTGCTGGAATTGTTTGTTTGCGTGATCTCCAAGAGACAACTACTGATCCAAGACTCATGAGATATACTGAAGTTGACACTCTATTTTCCTTATCCCCTACAAAGTCTGAATAAGAATATTTGATTAGGTTGAATTCATCCACCTTAGAGTACCCAAGTCCAAAATCTTTGTAATGTCCTCGTTGGCCTAGGAGGCATAAGGAGTGGTTCTGCTAGCCTAATTTGGTTCCCATAGGCTAAGTCAGAAAAGTTACCTAGGGAACTCAACTTTTTCCTAAGAAACGACTTTATAAAGTGAAAAGGAGAAAAAGGGGGACATGGGTGTTAGGAAAATGATGTCACTTAAAAATTATAAAGTGTGCAAGCATAAAGTGTCTTTAAAAATAAAATTAAAAGTAATTAAGCGAGAAATAACTCGAGGGAGAAATAAAAGAAGGGAAATGAAGAGACGCCCCTCATTCTTACGCTTGCTTATTGAGAAAATAGATTTGGAGAGCTCTTGGAGAGTTTTCTAGGGTTTTTGGAAACCCTTCATTTTGCTACTAGTTTTGGTGTTGCAACAATACACCCTAGCTAGTTTGGAATATTTCTTCCTTGGGCTTCATTGACAAATTAGATATTTTAGTGGCATCATTTCTCTTTCATTTGTGGTTGAGTTGCAGTAGTGGCCGTTGAGTTATCTTTGGAAAGGAGGTCGATTAGATCAATAGGGAGAAGTTTCTCTATTTCTAGGTATTATTCTTTGCTATGGGGGCCGAGTTTGGCATTGTGGATGAATTTATTCATTGTTTGGCGTTCCTTTACCTCTGCTTAAGGAGTCATCTCATATTTGGGCGATTTCTTTCTTGCTTGGTGCCCTTTCTACTTGTTGGGCACGTCCTTTAGAGGTAGTGCGGATTTTCCTAGAGTCTGGGTGCAATTTATAGTGGAATACTATAGTTGGGGCCGTGTTACTTGTTGCTAGGCGAAGGAATTTGTTTGTTGGGCTGTATTCTTCAAGATCTGAAGTGTTGCTGCTATTGGGGAGGCCGAGTCAACTCATGGGCAGAGATATTTCATATATGGACTGTTGTCCACTCTTCATCTGGAAGTTGTACACATACAATAGCTTACAGACCTGTCCCTCGTCTTATACAACTACTGAGTAATCTCTATATGTTGAAGCCGCCATTTCTCTATGCACAAGCAACAAATTAATTTATTTACAGGTCATATTTGTGTTATTTAATTACAATTATCGTAAATTCTAACCTTGTACAATATCTACTGCAAACAAATATTCAGAAAAGAACATAAAATATACAATGGCAAATACAAACATTACACAGAGATTTTTTTTTTCCCTTGAAAACCCAAACCAGGAAAACCATCATATTCTATATTCATTCATTATGATACATTGTTTACAATACAATATACATATAAGTGCCAGCGGCATCCAAAACCCTAACCCAATGACCTGGATTAGTCCAAAGCCCTAATTCCTTAACCGGAAATAGAAAATCATCGGCAAAAACCATGTGTCGGAAAACCACCTAAATACATGACACGTTTCTCGAGGCATACTTTTTTTTTTTCCGAGGGCTCCGCCCCCCTGCGCACCCGACACATACGCTCAAACATCACTGCTCGTGAAAAGAATATAACACATACCCAATAGTTATAACATTCCTATCAACACTTAAATGTATTGATGTTGTCTTATAATATAAGTGCAATAATTTTGGGATATAGATATCATTTTTGTGTGTTCTATATTGTTGGCAAAATAACCCAACACTATCCCATGGTTAATGAAATTTCTGGGCACTCAAACTGTTTCAAAATATAGCCCAACCAATAAACCAATTTAAACTTTGGAAAATCTAGCAAGGAATATTACAATCTTGTGTTCCCTTCAAGTATTTTAGAACTCTTTTTGCAGTAGACCAATGTCCTTCACAAGGATTTTGCATGAACCTGGAAAGAATCCCAAAAACAAATGAAATGTTTGGAGTAAGATAGATAAGACTTCCCACAAGTTGTTTGTACTTGGTTGCATCCTCAAATTCATTCCCTTATTTTAATGTGAGTTTCAAATTCTATTCCATTGGAATAGAAACATGATTACACTCAGCCATGCCAAAATTGTTCAACAGTTATCAAATGTACTTATGGGAGATGAATATATACTTTGGATTTTGAATCAATTCAATGCCCCAATAGTAGTGAAGATGTCCCAAATATGTCATCTCAAATCATTTATTCAACTCTTTCTTTATGGATGCAACGTAGTTTTCGATGTTCCATGTTATCAACGAATAATCTACATATACTACAAGATATACAATAATTTTTCCAGCTTTCTTCATAAACAAAGTTGTATTGTCAAGATTGAAATGCTTGAAATTCAATTTCAAAAGATGTCGAGTTAACTTTTCATACCATGCTCACGGTGCTTGTTTAAGGCCATATAAGGTTTTGATGAGCTTGCATACCTTATGTTCTTGTCCCTTCACAACAAATCCTTCTGGATGAGACATGAAAACACTATCTTTCAAGTCTCCATTCAAGAAACTAGTCTTCACATCCATTTAATGAATTTTCCATCCATTATGTGATGTCATGGAACATAGAGTATAGATGGTACCCTATTTTGTTGTGGGGGAAAAGGTCTCATTGTAATCAACACCTTCTTTATGTGAAAATCTGTTTTCCACGAGCCTTGTTTTCTTCTTGTGAAGTGAGCCATTTGACTTGTAATTGTTCTTGAATACCCACTTGTAGCCGATTGGTTTGGTTCCAAATGGAGTCCACCAAATTCCATGTCCCATTCTTGATGAGAGCATCATATTCCTTTTGCATGGCTTCTTTCCATTCATCACAAGAAGTGTATTCTTCAAACAAAGTCAATTCAAGGTAGTAGATAAATTTAACTTACAATCAAATGAAACATCCATGTCATATACACCACCCAAGTTTGAATTATCTATATTACATCCATCTTGTCTTGAGGAAATTTTGGTTCCTGTCTTTCCGAACTCATCAGGATGAACAATTTCAAGTGTTTTTGTGAGCCATTTTTGTGGACCGTTTTGAGATGGTCTAGGATTCTCAGCTGATTGACATGGTGCTAAGTTCTCATCAAGACTCAACTTTTCAATCTTCTCGGTCAAATCATCTTAATGAAATTCAAGTTAAGATGAAGTGGCTGGAACTTCTTCATGTGGGGGAGATGGTGCTTCAAAAGGAGATTCCAGAGATTGACCCAAGATAGGGATCCACACTTCAAGATGTGGAATCTCATCATCAAATTCATGATATGTATTTACACGATTGAATTTGTCTAGATGATCAAGATGCCTCTCAACAGTTTTGTCATTCTTGGAGGATTCAAGAAATATTACATCTTTGGAAATGATGAATTTCTTATTTGTCTCATCGTAAAGATGATATTCGTTGGTGGTATTTGAGTATACCCCAAGAAGATGCACTTATGACTCCTTGCATCAAGATTGCTTCTTTGCTCCTTAGGAATCAAGGCATAACAGGTGAAACCAAATACCTCGAGATTCCTCAACAAAGGAATGCGACCCACATTTCATGAGTATTGTTTTGTAGAGCGTGAGATGGACACCTATTTTTCACATAAACTATAGATAGAAATGCATCAACCCAAAAAATGAATTTTACATTCTTGAAAAACATCATGGAATGAACCATATTTAGGAGTGTCGTGTTCATTCGTTCAACTATACTATTATGTTGGGGATTGTATGGAACTGTGGTTTGATTCTTGATCCCATGTTGGTGAAGGTAGCTTTCAAATTCATTAGATGTATATTATTTTCCATTATCAGTGCGAAGAGAGCCAATACAAGATTGAGCTTCATTTTGAATCCATATATGAAAATTTTTAAAAGTTTCAAAAGCTTGTGATTTAACTTTTGGCAAGTACACCCAAAACATCATGGTGTAATCATCAATAAAAGACATGATATATTTATTTCCATTTGTAGAAGGAACATACATAGGGACACATAAATCAAGATGAATCAGTTCAAATTTTGTACATGCTCTGGAAGTAGAATCATGAAATGATTGTTTGCTCTACTTTCCTAAGATACAAGCATCATATTGCTTCAATTTCCCAGGAATAGTAGGCAAATCAGAAACACCATTCTTTCTCAACGAACAAAGAATGTAATAATTAATATGGAAAAATATAGCATGCCACAAAAGACTAGATGACATTACACATTTACCGTGATGAGAGAGGTATGCAACATTTGTGTATAGGCAAATGTCCCTTTAAATTTTAGTAGTCTTCCATATTCCATTCAGGTCATGATAACCATGTTGTTTGAATCCTTCCTTATTTCAAATTTTCGATCGAACATGTGAATAGAGTGGCCTTTCTCTCAAATGTGCATAAGGGAAAACAAGTTCCTTTGCAACTTATGAAGATAGAGCACATTATGCAAAACAAAATCCTAGAGTCTAGGAAACTTAAGCCTTATGGTGCCCATTTCCGAAGGTCCGAGACTCGATTTATCTAGAAAATATACTATGTCATATACATTATCATTGAAGTCTTTGAAGAAGTCTCTTCTAAATGTCATGTGGGAGGTTGTGCCCGTTTCAAGGAGCCATGCATATCTCCATGGAGTATATGAAGTGTTAAACAAATCTTCAGTTACTCCTATATTGCAATGGGCAACAATGTAATGAGAAGATTCAAGTGGTTTACCTTTTGCTAGTTTTGAATTTTTACCTTTGTCTTCTTTCTGATTCTGTCTATCTTCTTTAATCTTCTCTCATGGAAATTTGTAGTCATTCGCTTCAAGTGACCCATTATGTTTGCAATGGGTACAATGAATATTAGATCTATGACCTTGGTTGTGTCTACCCCCCTACCTCTAAAAGTCTTTCTTCCACGTCCCCTTTTGTTGCATTCTCCTCTAGAAGAATCATGTGATTGACTCTTCTCTATCTGAGCAAGGCACATGGTCTCGCCAGTGGAATGAACTGACCTCTTTCCAAAGTATTTCTCATGTTCTATAACTTTCTCCACCAACTTGTCAAATGTGATGGATTTCATTTGACCACTTGCTTGCAAAGATTGAAGATAGTGAGAATATGTAGGGTACATGGCCTTAATGAAGGTTGTGAGATGAAGGTGCATCTTCACTCCAGTAGCATCAACGTCATGCATTATGGATTTGATCTTAGAAGTTAAATCCATAGGGTCATCATTCTTCAACTCTAAGTTGAAGAGATTCACCATCAGTTGTATAAGTTCTGGTTTTGAGTGTGTGTCATACAAGTCATTTAATCTCTTCAAAGTCTTGGAGGAGTATTTAATAGAAGCAATATGATGACTCACCTCTTCACTTACTATTGCAGAAATCACATCATATGCTTTCTGGTCTTTGTCCTTCCATATGGCACTTTCTTTGTTTGAGCTAGGAATGGTTGGTCTGCTACTCTTTGGATTTGCTTCTAATTCATCTTCAGTAGCATCCAATTCAACTTCTTCTTCATTGGAAGTTGTTGCTTCATAAATACCATTCCCACATGTCAAGTATCAATGTGCTTTTGATATTTCTATACCATTCTCTGTAGTTCTCTTTGCTAGTCAGCACCACATTGATGATGGTAATGAGAGAATGCATCTTCTGGAAACCGAGTAACAATATAATAGAATGACAAATAAAGAAAGAATGCCCGTGACAAAGTTGTTTGAAAATGAAAGAACGCCATTGCAGTAAAGAAATTAGAGGTCCCACCTCTGTAATTTGTTTAAAATGACTAGGATGAGCGGTAAATGTGAATGCCAATGAGAAGAGAATTTGTTGTCATAGAAACTCAACTCGGAGTAGCGATATCAATCCCATTTGCTGTCACAGAATATATTAAAAAAAACTTAGAGCAACGATAGCAATCCCATTCTTCATTTTTTCATTCGTGCCGATAGCTTTATCACTAGCTCGAATGATTCCCGTGCTTGAAACAACAAATCTGAGATGGGGGTGAGATGGGGGTGTGTGCAACAAAAAATATGAGTGATGGGGCATGAAGAGAATGGTTTGACGTACAAAATTTCTAGGGTTCCACATTCTTTGATATTCGACATACAAACTTGCTAGGGATATGTACATGCTAGAGTTCCGTGTTTAGCAGACACCAACAATGAATAGTCGACAGGTGATGTGGGCATGGACGCAAATGGATGAATGCAGGAGTTAGTCTCTCAGTAGTCTCTAAGTTGTCAATGTATCCATTGCAAGGGAGGTTGCGAGTTCATTTTGCAACACGAGTTAGGGTTTTGTGCCAAGTGAAACACAGAACAATCGAGGGCTTGAACAATGGAGCATTTTAAGGTTGCATGAATTAGGGTTTCTTGGTGGTGTGTGTGCAATAAAATAGAACGAGGGAGGCGTGCTAAACTTGAATGCAAGAGAGGCGTGCAGAAATGACACGTAGAATGGAACAAGGCAGATGGGCTGGCAGAGGGACAGAGGATTGGCCAGAGAATGCAGAAGGACTGACATAAAGAAAGGAGGTGTTTTCTGTTCGCAAGAGAAAAGGAAACACCAAGGAATCAAACCGCAGAGTTATCCCAACTTTGATACCACTATCAGAGTAGGCATTTGCAGAACTTGTAACTCCACACATATGTTTTTTTTGCATTAATATGAGAGGTTCACAAATACATTTTAATTTTAAATTGTTGATCTTCCCTAATGGGTGACTCTTCCTATCACCTAACACTATTCATATTTACAATAATATTACAATAACACAATCCCAAGGATTATATGTCCAAAGACTTGAAACAAAATCATATTCCAAATAAAAATAAGAACCTAAGTTCTAGATTTTAATCTAACATATATTTTAACACTAAATCGGAACAAAATTATATATAAACAAGTGTTGCATTGCAAATAGGCCCCTGCCGAACAAGTTTGAATATATATAAGATTTATTGTGTATACTTCGGTTGGAATTTATATTGATGTAGATGCCATTTTTCTTTGTCTACAAACTCTGTATGTATGCTAACAAGAGACTTATAAGCACATGCACACTCTTAATCAAAACCCTAACTGTTATAGACAAGACAACCTTCCCAAGACTAAAATAAAAAACCTTTTCATGTAATTAAAAAAAAAAATTATAACCTTTCATGCACAAGGCATGCACAAGGGCGACCTGAAAATACAAAACATTTTCATGCTATTTTTAAATAGTTTTATAACCTTTCATGAATAAGGGAGGCTCATGAATAAGGGAGGCCTGATAACCTGAAGTTGAAGACATTCCATGTGTGGTACTATATACGTACAAATCACTACCACACACACATACAAAGCGATGCCAAAACTTGTTATCTAATGGTTGCGACATCATGAATAAAATAAAATAAAAGAGTATCTTACATACTTTTACGTTGGATATGGTTTAGCCTTAGTGTGTTTCAGAGTGGAGGGAATGACTTAATTTTTGGGATCTGATTATTGAAAACACTTTTGTCCCAGTAAAATTTTACGATCACAATTAGATTTTTTAAGATGGAGATTTGAGTATTGGAGAAGCAAACCCCTTTCAAGGATCTCATTCCTCCCTATAGTACAAAATCATATGACAAACGATTAATTTATAAACATATATGGTTGATGAGATTAGAGTGGTAGAATATCTACATGGTAGACTATGTACATTTTCACTATATTAATAGATAACTTCAAAAATCATTACAAGAAAGGATAACCTATCCACAAACAAAGAGATCTCTAAGAATTCAAATTATGAATATTCAAGACATCTGCCATGTCATGATTCGAATCCTGTTTAAGCTATCTCCAATGGAACTATCATGAACGGTCATATTTGAAACACATACTTTTGTCTGGTCCTTTCCGAGTCTTCCAATGCTGTCATGTCAAATCATTATGGTTAGATGGATAGCTATGTTGTAGCCAAAGAAATTCGTAGCAGCTAGGAATTTTAGTATTCTATAAGCATCTTAGAATATTGCATCTTAAAATAAGTCTCATATCATATTTGAATTTGAAAAGGAAGCATGGTTTTCATTCTCACATTTGCAATCCTTTGTCAAGTCTAAACCCATCTCCTTGAGAATCTCGGAGGACTTGTATTTGCAACATGCGATCTGAAAAATTATTGTTGTTGAAGGCAAAGGAGAAGTTTGGTGCATGACTTTGTCCCTTCCTGTAATTCAAGAGTGAAAGCTCTGATCAAATTAATCAAAATAATGGTCACTCTTATTGGAAGTGACCAATTAATCATGTTTGTATAGATAGGCAGTTATCACTTGTTTTTTCAAAAAAGGGAACAAACCATTGTTAACTGGTTCTAGGGTTTGACATCCATACTTATGTCAAATTACAGTTTTGTAAACCTTTGTCTACAAAACTAAAGGTCTAGACGGGCCATAGGATTTTAGTTTCCTAAATGCCATCCCCAAATATAATCTTAATGTAGAGATTGAATTTGTATGATCTTAACATAGAGATTGAATTTGTATACGAGTTCATCTAAACATTATGTAATTAGGACAATTTTAAATACAAGTCTCTTGAACAATGAAGGAATAAAACTCAAGCCATTTAGCTATGCTTTGAGTTATCATGCTAACTACTCTAGTATTCTGTCTAAAGCTATGACACCCAACTTGTGAACTTATTTCATTAAAGTTCACATAGCACAAGACCATGGATACTCCTTAAAATATTCTATTTTGTATGACAAGATCTTTATCAAGTTCCATACCGGATTAAAGGAGCAAATGATATATCTCATCTCCAACTTGTGAACTTCAAATTTGAGTGACTGAGTCTGTATAATTCGAGTTTCCTGAGGGTTTTTCATGGTGCTTAATCTATTTATGTATTCACATATACAATTTAAACAACATAAACTAGAGATTTCACCAAAATCTATTTCATGGATTCTAGTGAAAAATTTCAAAAAGTCTAATGTTTAGACAAAGCTTTTTTTATAAGATATGGATGGAAACTAAATGTAATTCAAAACATAAGTATGGTTGTATATTATATATGTATATGATGATCTTATTATAATAAAAAATGTTATAGTTTTTAGTCATTTTCTATAATTTATTTTATTTGAAATTTTTATCTATGTAAAATTTTGAAACGTTAATGTTTATCAATACTCCACTTGTCATAAAAGATAGAAAAATAAATAAAACAATCATTCATTTCATAATTGTAAAAAAACAATTATTTAAAACTGGAAAATAAAAATTTAATAATTGAAATAGAACAACATTAAAAAAACAAACTATTGTTTAAAATTCAATTTAAAATTCAAAGAATAAAAATTTAGTAATTGAAAAAAATCAAATTACTACACAGAAGAGACTATTATTCAAAACTTAAAATAAAAATTTTAATAATTAAAATCCCGTTATATTTTTCTTTGAAACTACTTTACACCGCGCCCATCAATCACTCAGTTCTTTGATTTCATATAAAAATAAAGATAAAAGTTTAATAATGGGGGAGCGATTTCATTTTTTCGGAAGCAGAGATAAAATATATAATCTTTGAAAGAAAGTCTCCGGAGAAGCCATGCTGCCATTTATTATTAAAACTTAGAGAGAGAAATTTAACAATTAAAAAAAATTGAAGGTATCTAATTTACATTCATGGTTTGAAACTTCAAAAATTAAAAACCATGTTGTAAGTTATTATTAAAATTTAGAGAGAGAAATTTAATAATTAAAAATATTATTAAAATTTAGAGAGAAAAATTTAATAATTAAAAAAATAAGGGTTGGAGTTTACCTTCATTGTTTGAAATTTAAAAAATTAATAATTAGAAGTAATAACATGATGCAAGAAAACCAAGCAGCAACGTGCATGCACAAATGTTTGAAAGAGTCCATATGTTGTTAATTCATGTCTCTTTCACAGAATCTTATTAATTAAGAAAGAATCTTATTAGTTAAATTTATTTCTGTATTTTTTATTTTATTTTAACTAAATCATCGTTACATATGATCTGAGTTCAAACCTCAATGTACATAGAAGCCTAGCTTATAAGTCTCTTAATTTGTACATTTCCCATTATACTACCAAGTTTATTTTAACACTTGTACTATTCTATGGATGATGAGAATGAGAATGTTGAAAGATACAGTTCCATGAATCAGTTCTACTGGTCTGGTTACTTAAATTAGAATAAGGGATGCTTTCCAATGTCTGATATCTTAAGAGTAAATTAACTTTGTAGGATAGTTTATAGTTTGAGTAGAAATAGAATTTGTAATGCATTACTTTATGAAATTTTCTAATACTGAAATATTTATCTATACCTTCTAGCCTCAATTGATTTTCTTTCGTGTGAAGGGGAACAAATTAGTCCTAAATTTATGCTTTTTTTGGGGTGTGCGGGAAATGGTTCAAGTGGGTATTTTTATTGTTAAATACAGTGGATTTGGTCTGATTGTTAGTGGGTTATAAGTTCTTCTCCAATTTGGAAGTATTGCAATTAAGTGTAACCAACTTACAACACTCGACTCAATTTGGAAGTATTGCATTGCAATTAAGTGTAGCCAACTTACAACACTCTACGACGACTTATACTAGTACATTCACTCTACGAATAACGACTTGTACTAGTACAGTCAGTAAGGACTTAAGGACTTATACTGGAATTTTCATGTTGTTTTATGTTGAGCATATGGTGAAGAATGAAACATCATTTCATTACCTCATTTTTGAGTACCTCCACACAGACATCAATAAACTCTTAGGCTATCATCATTAGAGTGTCAATGGTGGCTCTTTCCCACCAAAAAATATTTAGGTATTTCTTTAGTTGACTCATTTTGTGCTTTCATTTTCAATATTACATTGTAATGATATTTTTTCAAAGAAATGTCTTTAATTTCTAGATATGGGTTTCATATGGGTTTTGGGTACAGAGTTTCATGTATCAAATTCCTTTGCAAGCCTAGTTTGCTTAGCATGATTAGCATTTGTTCAACATTCAAAACATTAAAACAAATGCTATAGTCAATAATTAAAATTTATTTTGTCAAATAAACTTAACATACATGCTGACCATTCTCTACATTTATGCAAGTTTAAATCAACATATCTGAGAAAAAAAATGATATAGCTTAAATTATTGGAATACTCCATTGGAAAAAAAAAAATGATAGCTTAAATTACTAGAATACTCCATTGGCAAGTTGAGCACTCCATTGGCAAGTTGAGCATACTCCATTGGCAATCTGAGCGAAGAGGTCCCTCCCGCTAGTAATCTCCACTCAGAGAGTTGAGAAGAATCCAAGCATGGCCAGTCTCCCATTTATGTTCTCCGACGTTGAGGATGACGAGTCTCCCATTTATGTTCTCTGGAGCTGGCCTACTGAAAGGGCAGTCTCCAATTTATGTTCTCTAGAGCTGGCTCTCTGAAAGGGCAGTAGGCAGAGTGGGCGATGGAGACCATGGTTGCAGGTTGTGAAGGTAGTGGAGGAGGTGGTGGATTTAATGATCATTTGTCAGAACATTTTAAAGGCCTGATATAAGTGGCTGTAAAAGATGCATCTCGGTAAAACTTTCGACAAAACTTATTTTATTTAACATGCAAAAAATGTATCTAAGCAAAACTTATTTTATCTCATCTGAGCAATAAGAGTCTCTGTAAAAATTTCGGCAAAACTTATTTTATCTAAGATAAAAAAAAATGTATCTAAGCAAAACTTATTTTATCTCAACAAAACTTAACAGGGAAAAATGAGTCTCAGCAATAAGAGGTTGAAATTGTTGGCCAATAAATTCTTTGAGAAAAATAATTTAATTATTATAAAAAAATAACTTTTTCATTTGTACTATGTACAACTTTGTTGTACAACTTTGAAAAGAAAAAGAGTATGAGTAGTGAAAGCCAAAGTAATTAACGATCAACAATGAATCGATCGCTAGAGTCCTGGCCTTTGACAAAAGCCAAGAACTAATAAAATGTGATTTCCATTACTTGGTTGTATCTAATACTCCACCCAATGATTTAGGCTCTAAATCTGAAGATGATTTCATAATCTCCAATGAAAATAGAAAAATACATTACACAAAATTTTAGATATAATAAATTAAGCATGCGCTGTAAAATAACACATATCTAATATAATAAAAAAAACAATACATGCAAAACATATAACATTTTTAACAATACATGCAAAACATATAACATTTCATTTTTTTTTGACTTAAAGAAAGAAAATATGCAAACATTTAAACAAGTATATTTTACTTTATGTTTTGTTTTTAAATCAAATAATTGTATGTTAATGAATATTATCAATGTATATATAATTGTCAATGATAAAGTGTTGATTTTTTTTATTTAACATGAATAATGAAGAATAAGGAAAATTGTGATATAATGTATTATTATCATCGAAACAATGGTTTTTATAGTTAATTGGTAGTTGCAAAGATATTCAAATTGATGATAACCTTTAATATATGTTGATATAATTAGAATTTAAGAATGAGGTTATGATTCCTAATCTCACAATAGAACACGTAAGTAGCAAATTCAAATATTATTTTGTGACAAAATTAGTGATAACACAAGCTCAAATCTTATATGGATTAATAAAATACAAAAAGGTTGAAAGTGACATTCTACTTTTTGGCTTTTAAATATTTTTTCTCCAGAAGAAAAATTTCTCTTGTATTATATATGGTTTTGTAACTAAAAAGATACAGTTCAGTGCTATTACAATAAAGATATGTATTGTTCCATCTATATCTAACTGTTCCCATAAATATAGGTCCAACCATATGTAATTGTAACCATAATCATAGGTAAATAGATGATCCTATCTATTTCATATCGCATCTGATCCAGCTAATAGATAGTCAGTCAAAAATTTCATATAGAAAAAGAGAAAAAAAGCATCAAGACGAATGCTAAAAGGTCAAGACTAAAAAAATGTGATACACTGAGGGGACCCACATGTCCATCCGTCCAATGATGATAAGTCAATATACTAGTCAGTCTTGATAGAGATTTTTGGACAACGAATCTGCCTCCACATTTGTTTCCCTATAAATATGTGAGAAGCTGATTTGAGTGAATACCTGGATGAGATCGGTAATCCTATCTTTCTAGCATTCGAGTGCAATGACTTGAAGATGACCCTTGTTGTTTAACCAATCAATGATGATCTTTGAGTCCCCTTGCACATGAAGATTCAATATATTATGTCTAGAAGCCAACAAGAGAGTATCCCACATGCCAAGGAGTTCATCTTTTGTATTGGAACCAACTCCACAGTTAAAAGTCCAAGTAATCTTGGAAAGGTCTGTCCTTTTGATCAATCCGCCAACACCACAGTGAAGACCTTCATTTTGAGATGCTCCATCAAAACAGGCATTGTTCCCTCCCAGTGGAATAGAAGGTTGGATGAACCGAGGAGTAGGGGTCCTCCTATCCCTATTAATCTCCAGGTCACCCAGTATCCTGAAGAAAACTTATTTTAAGGAGATAATTGTATTTTCAAAGATCGTCCTGTTGCGACCCAACCAAATATACCAGTAGACTAGTGTCGTGAGCTGAGATAATGTGAATTCCTCCATTGTCTAGTTCTCCAAGCAAGCATGTAAAGTAGAGCTTGTCCATATCGTTTGGAGATTTAGGACAAGAGTAAGCCTATGCCAAATAGTTTTAGTAAAATTACATTCCAAAAATAGATGGTAGATAGATTCAGAGCTGTTTCGACATAGATAACACATATTGGGTCCCTCCTAGCCCTGACGAAGAAAAATGTCCTAGGTCAGAATCTTATCATTTGCAGCTAGCCAAATGAATAATTTGATTTTTAAGGGAAGAGGCCAGCGCCATAAATATCACCTCCAACCTGTACACCACTGGTTCCAGAGTGTAGATGATATAGCATTATATACATTCTTCATAGTCAAATTGCCAGATCGGTCACCTTCATTCCAGTGTAAAGAGTTTTCCAGTACGCTAAGATGAATCCTCGCTCCAAGAAGTGAAGAGAAATAGTACTGCCATTCCAGAGCCATGTTTCCTGATAGACCCAAGTCAGTGCTATTTTTCCATGTTGTACAAATAACCCCGTGTTCAATAGTGTCCCTGGCTTGGAAAAGATAGAAAACTTGTTTTTCTTGTAAATAATTCAGTAGTCTAGGAGTGAGATAAGAAATGGACCCGAGACCTAGAATAGAGTCCCTGCCAATGTGTATAGAATGTCCATCCCGGTTTCCAACAAAGCCAATATTGAATAAAATGTAGATTCTTCAGAAGAGATCTCCAGATCGGAGAGGCGATGGTGGGACAAGTCACTGTGTGTCTGAGCCAGCTCATGAATGATAGAGGAGTGATATATTTCCCATAAATAACACGATGCCAAATCCCGTCTTGAGTTAGTACTCGCCAAAAAGATTTTGTCGCCAGTGCTTGTTTGAATAGAAAAATATTGCGGAGTCCCCAACTGCCTACCGCTTTTGGTTTTGCAATGTGATCCCAACGACATAGATGAAGATTCCGTTTAGAGTTACCACCTGTCCAAAGAAAGGAGAACATCAACTGTTTGATATTTTTTAATATGGATCCTGGGATGGTATCCAGAGCCATCCAGTAGAAAGCTTGACTTTCCAGGACTGATTTAATTAGAATGAATCTCCCCCCCAATGTGAGCCATCTATTGCACCAGTGGGAAATTCTATTCTCAATTTTTTTTAGAAATCAGTACCAATCGGTCACTTTATAACAATCCGGCTTAAGAAAGTATCCCATATATCTAAGTCCTTATGAGATCTCAAGAAAGAAGAATGGGAAGATGTTCCTATATGTCTCAATGTCTACCTCCAATAGTCGTGAGTAGTGAAAGGTAGATTTTGTCTCATTTATCTGAAGTCCCGATGCATGACATAAGTAGTTTATAATAGTATTGATTTCCCACCATTATTGAGGGTCAACTCTGGTCGCAATAAGAATATCATCCACAAAGAATAAATGCAGTACCTTAACCGGTCTAGAAACCTCAATACCAATAATTTTCCCTGCAAGCTGACTTGACCTGAGTAGAATGCTCAATCCTTCCATTGCCAATATAAATAAGACTGGGGAAAGTGGGCATCCCTGTTGCAGACCTCTCTCATTTAAAAAGAAGGGCGTGGCTTCTCCATTAACCAAGACAACAATTGTCGCACTAGACACACAACCCATGATCCATCTAGTAAAAGGAAGTCTGAAACCAGATTGAAACAATATCAACCTAAGAAAGTCCCAATTGATACAATCAAAAGATTTTTTGAGATATAATTTTAAGATCAGGGCTTGGAGTTTTTTTTTGTTTTATGTTGTGTAAGACTTCTTGTGTCGATCCAATCGCATCCAAAATATGACGACCTTTGATAAAGCCCAATTGTTCACCCGAGAGGAGATGAGACAAGAAAGGTTTGAATCTATCGACCAATAGTTTAGTAACTAGCTTGTAGCATAGATTACACAATTGAATAGGCTTGAAGTCGATAAAAGAGGTAGGATGATTTGTTTTGGGAATCAGGGTTAGGAAAGTGGAGTTTAAAGCCTGATTGACCGTTCCTTTGAGTATGGTATTTTCTATCAGTGCCCATAGATCATCACTAATCAAATCAAAGAAGTGGAGATAAAATTTGACTGTCCAGCCATCCGGGCCTGGACTTTTATCTTTTTTGAAAGTATTGAGAGCCTTCCAAATCTCTTCTTTTGTACAAGCTGCAAACAATTGTTCTGCCTCCCGATCATAGATGATATTAGGGAAGAGACCAGTAATGGATGCTTGGTCTGTATAGTTTGTAAGACCCTGATCTCGATAGGCATTTTTGAAATAATTGAAGGCCGCATCTAAGAGTTTGTCCTCAACAGTGATAGTATCTATACTGTGCCGTTGTAGCTCCCAAATGTGCTTATGATTCCTCTTGTGACTTGCAAATTGATGAAAATACTTTGTATTTCGGTCTCCACAAGTGATCCAATTGCCTCTGCTCTTTTGTCTCTAGTGTGCTTCCTCGATCAATAGAATATTGTTCCGTTCTATCTCAAGATTCTTGATATGTTGTTCCAAATTTGTATTTCCATATACCCTTCCCGCAGAGTTTTCTGGAATCAATGTTTGTATGTTGTGTTCCAGCTGTGATAGTCGCTTTGTAGTATTAGTAAGCTGAAGTCGGGCCCAAATTTTAACTTTATGTTTTAAGTCTTTTAATTTACATGCAAGATGTCTCTGAACGTCCATCTCATGTTGATAGGAATGATCAGTCCAAACCTCCGTGACCAGGCGCTCAAAATCAGGGTTCCCCAACCAACACAGATTAAACTTATAAGGATATGTTGAGCAGTGTGAGTATGAGTCCAACTGAAGTATGATGGGAGCATGATCCGATATGTAAGGGTTTTTGACCCAGGTTCTATATCTATCTGTATGCTGAAGGAGGGTATCAGATAAAAAGAAATGGTCCAGTCGCTTTAAAATGCTCTCTGAACCAATCCTGCCATTTGTCCAAGTGGGAACCACCACGACCAGTAATAAATCCACCAATTTGTTTTGTTCGAAGATATCTTTGAATTGAAAAGTCGATGCATCGGGTAATGTTATGTCTCCCTGTTGAACTCTAAAGATGTCTAAAATAGCCTTAGTTTAACATTAATTTATCAACCCAAAGATTTGTCTTTTATCTCAAAAAACATCGGCAAAGTCTATGCAAATAGCTTGTAGAGGCTAAAATCATGTAGTTAAAACAGATTTGAGTTTATCAACAATCAAGTTCCTCAAACATTCATTAAAGATTCTAGGAATTGACATCTAAAGCTGTGTAATAGAAAAGAACTAATTAACCTATTGAATTCATTGTAAAAGCAGTAATTGAATCTAAGTACATACTTGCAAAATTAGCTATTGCTATGAACCAAATTGTTGGAAAGGAAAAGGAAAATTACTCTACCTATGAAAAGAAACGGGAGTTGTAATCTATTTGAAATGGGACAACAATCGTAATTCTATCAAAAGAGATAACAACTATATTTTAACAGAAAGGAACAACAATTGTAAACTAAGTGAAAGGAACAACAATTATAAACTAAGTGAAAGGAACAACAAGTGTGAACTTATGAGGAACTGTCACGCATCAAATCTCAGTAATGGAAATTGGAACAACAATCATCTAATGCTTCAGGAACATCTATCTTTTGCAATTGACATGGAATCATCAACACACTTATGCATTCATTTAACTATTGTAAAAGATAATCGAATCACAAAACAAAAATTGAATTGATACAAGTACAGGTCGAACAATAGCTCTTTCAGACTGGGCCCTTGGTCCGTAGAAACAATGCTATTGGAAATTCAGTATATAGAAATGGTAAAATCAGAAGCTTTTATTAATTTCATAACTGGTACAACATGTTACAAAAACTGCTAACGCATAGCAAGTCTAAGTTCTAAGTTCTTGGATGCAAATTCTTCTTCTTCAAGGTCTATTTTTACCCTTTATATATTACAATAGTCTAGGTAAATTAAGCTATCTTGAGGATCGAGAGATCCTCAGGATTGCTTTACTATTATAAAGTTACAATACGAGAAACTCAATCATCTTCAAAACTTCCTTGCGCCATGCAATCCTCAACCTCCAATAGCTTGCGCATCTTCAAGATTTCCTTTGCTATCTTGGGTTTGACAATATTTAACTAATCCTGTAATAAAACCAGACAATTCCAATCATATTTAGGATCTATGTAATCTAACTTTATCAATAACACAAAAGAGTATATTATTCATTTTCTATTCTATTTTCTCCTAAATAACCGAAAAGTCAATCAAGATGATATCATGAAATGTGGGAAAAAGGAAGATATTTATACCTTTTTCATAGCCTAACACTCCCCAGATCTCAGAAGGAGATAGAGTGAAATATAAATCCCTTGCCACAAGAATATTAGGTTTTTCTAATAGACCTGTTGCCGAAATTTTAGACCAAAAGGTAAGCCTATCAGTGCAAGGTCCATAAACATTGAGGAGGTTGACCCGTCACTTGTTAGCACAATAGGTACCTGTCAACAAATTGCCACCACAACATAAGAAAGGACCCAGTTAAAAAAAAATATGATCCCAAGCCATGAGTAACCTACCCGATTTGCCCACAGAGTTTACTGCACTAACAAACCAATGTGGCTTTAATCCGCTGATGAAGGCCCGATAACGTTGTTCGTCCACTAAAGTTTCTTGAAGAAAAATAATGCTAGGATGAATGTTATCAATCAATCTCTGAAGAGAGGCATTTGTGAGGGTGCCTCCAACCCCTTGAATATTTATGGAAAGAAGAATCATGGACGGGACCTAGCTAGGGATTTAATGCCTCTAAGCATGCCAACGTGAGTTGAATCAATGGAAGTAACAGTAGATAGAGTAACAAAAGTACATGATTTTCTATGAGCACTTCGAGTTTTTATAGGCGAGGTTTCAAGTCCTAAACCTCGAGACCAATATAAATCCTTCCTAGCCGAGTGGGACGAGAAGTGGATGGTAGGTATCGAATATCGATTATGGGTGACTTGCTGAGATAAATTGGAATAGGAACCAGGTGCATCAACTCCACAGGTGAACGAGACGAGTGTGAGAGCCCAGTGTTGTATAATCCCTGAGCCAAGGAGGGAGAAAGCAACAATTCTGTCCCAGCAGGTCTAGTGTCCACCAAATAAAGGGGAGAAAATGTACAGTTAGCTGAGATGGTAAGATGGTTAGGGATAGAAGATATGATGTCCCCACCAGTATCTAGGGGTAGTGACTGAGTCGAGTCCTCAATTATAGGAGACAAAAGAGGAGATGATATGATAGTCTTAAGTGACTCATGAACCACAGAGGGTGAAGGATCAGACGAGTTCTGCAGAGAAGAAGAGACAATTTGTTGGGACCCCATCCCCGCGAGTTCAGTAGAATATAGATGTTGTCTTTCCCAAGAAGTAAGAGTATAGCAAAGAGTAGGGCAGAGCCGTTTTAGCTTATCAGTGAGTGAGGATGAAGAAGATGGCTGTCGGGCATCAATGTCCAATAGGTCTTCAGTCCCCGCGTCCAGTGTGTCTTCAGTCCCTGGAAAAAATGAGTCAACACCCGGAGAGTCTTCACTAGCAATTTTGCGTTGTTAGGATCCTTCAGATTCCTCCTCTTCTGGTGCTCCTGTACAATCCCTCCATAGATGTCCCTTTTGGTGACAGTAGGAGAAATAGAAGGGAATACTAAGGTAGTCCAATCGTTGTGTCACCGAGCGACCATGCTAGAAAATCTCCAAAGACTTCAGTAAACCAACATGGATATCCATCTCGACCATTATCCTCGCCATTTTCCTGTTGGGACTCTTTAAGAGTTTTGGGTGCAGGCAGATAAAGCACCCAAGTTTGTTACCAATGGCCACAAGGGCCTTTTCAGTCCAATGTTATAGAGAGAGGCCCATCAATAGGATTGAAAGGTGTTGTATCCGAAAATAGTCTGAAGCAAGGTCAAAAGATACTCACCACCTTTTGAGCATAATACTACTGCCACCTATGGTCCAAAAGGTATCAAGGATGAGCAGTGAATCCTCCGGCGAGTTGAAGATAAAAATGAACCATCCAAAGGAAAGGGTAACATACTCTGACACATAACCTAGAATAGGTAACCAATAATCCAAAATCCAGTCAGGGAGGGAGTCATGGAAAAGGGGGCGATAAGAAAACCTACCAACAAGACCACAGAGGGAGAGGCAGACACTTTCCTCTAAACCAACGTCCGAACCCATGATGATTCATCGCTTTTTCTTGTTTGGCTTTGAATTTTGGTACCCGAGTGTTTGGGTATCCACTACATAGTATTAAGTGAGCACTCTTGAGGACCCTTATGGTGTTGAAAACCAGGACGCTTGAGGGATGAGACCAGTCTAGGTAATGGAGGAGACAATAGGAGGTATGCATAGGTAGGTGGACGGGGGGTAATAGTAGTAAGAGAGGCTAAGTGTTCTACCACCTTTTGGAGAGTAGAAGGGAGGGAAGACAAAACATTAAGGTGAACGTCCAACGAGGTGAAGAGGTCGACACTCTTCCAGAGGGCCTCGTCAGCCGCACTCATAAGTGCGTTGACCTCAGCCTCGATTGGAAGGTGCTGGAAGGTCCCTCTAGTAGATGCCACCTCACACAGGTAGGACAAGGAGCAGGTTCCGATGTGAACTCCCCTTTGGAAGGTTTAATAAATAAAATTTAAACTATCAAATCTGCAGGTTAGATGATAGTCCACCAGGCAGGTAAATCCGTCTAGAGCTAAGAGATGTACAGTGGGTGGAAGAGTAGTTAAGGTAGGTAGTAAATGACCAGACGATCGACTAGTGAGATGACGCCTGCTCGAAAACCAAAGAGCAACACGTGGACAAGCCTAAAGAGATAAATGTAACGACGGATGAGGGTCCAACAACTGGTGAAAGGGAGCAATAAAAATAGTAGACAAGTGTTTCTCCATATTGTAGCCTGGTAAGTCCGCTCGAAATCCGAGTACTATCGATAAATACTGTATCTTTACCATTAAAACTAAGCTCCTTTTACCAATAAAGCCGCCATTACTGTATCTTCGCCATTAAAACCCACCAAAGTTCTTTCCTTGTAATTGAAAAATCTACTATGCACATAAATTCAAATGAAAATGTCTCAATAAACACAACCAAGGCATTCTCTTCATTTGTCAAGACATAAACACCTTATATTAAGGCTACTTGTAGAGAAATAACATTATATTTTGTTGCACGAGTAACTATGAAAATAGATTGGTAAAAAAAGGGGTCAAAAGTACTATTTGTTTTAAGAAAAAAACACCACATAAACATAAAATTAAAAATTTGTTTAGACAATAATAATGGAATTGCTTAATAAGATATTACTTGTAAATAAATCTATTAAAGAAAACATGTAGAGGATGTCAAAACTAAGGTAATAACCTATTTAATTCAAAATTTCATGTTTTTTTTATTATATAAAACATATTGTATAATGAGAAGTATCTAGCGATGTGTGTGAAAC
>JASDQU010790210.1:112597-127079 GCA_032191745.1 Picea mariana | reverse complement strand
TTTTTTTTTTCTAAAAAGAAAATATCAATATTCTAGTTAACATGTTTCATAATATTAAACTATTGTATATTAAATCTAATCTTATTCATAATACACATTATTATCTTTACCATCTAAAATTCTTTTTGTATTATAATTCATTCTTAAATGATTATTCACATTATTATTACCATAAAAAATTCTATTTGTATTATAATTCATTCTTAAATGATTATTCTTAAATAATTAATTAACATGACCCTTATCCTCTCAGTGTTTATGATTTTATTTATTTTAATACTATACAATAAGAAACTTGAAAAATGTATTTTTCAATGAAAAGTATCGATGGAAAAATGCTATACATACGATAATTTTACACACTCTAATAATAATTTTCCTTTGACTCTATATTTTTCTTAAATATGAATTTAAGCTTACAATTATTTATTTAACTTAATTTATTTTCCAAATAACTCTTATTAGTCTCTGCCGAAGATGTAGAGGGACTATAGCGATTGATAATTCGTTGACTCCATATTAATATGTCTTTTGACTATAAATTTTCGCATCATCTGTATTGTTTGAACTATAAAAGTAAAAACATTATTTTTTATATAATAAAAAAAACCTTATATGTCATCGTCTCATTGGCAAATATATTGGAGGTCTTATTGCCAACTTTGCTATTCTCAATGTTGTAAATGTTTAGATATCCAAAGTTTTGAGCTTAGACGCTCTTTTTTAATTTTTATTACATTTTTACTCGTACAGGGACTATAGCGATCGATAATTCGTTGAATTCATATTAATATGTCCTTTGACTATAAATTTTCACATCATCTGTATTGTTCGAACTATAGAAGTAAAAACATTATTTTTTATATAATAAAAATAACCTTATATGTCATCATCTCATTGACGAATATATTGGAGGTCTTATTGCCAGCTTTGTTGTTCCCAATGTTTTAAATGTTTAGATATCCAAAGTTTTGAACTTATACACTCTTTTTTATTTAATTTTTATTACATTTTTATCATTGAATTGTTTACATACCGAAAGTTCTGAGCATCGACGCTGTTTTTTAATGTTTTTATTATTATTAGTCATTTGTATTTGTATTGAAATGTTTACATACCGAAGGTTTAGAGCATTGACACCTTTTTTGAGGTGCTTGAATATGATTGACAACTTAAATGTTTGCATACCGCGAGGCTCTTAAACAACCTGGCAACCTTAAATGTTTATCTAAATAGTCTTCTTAGAGTACATTTTTTCTTGAATTTTTCCATACAATGTTGCAGTGAATTTGGACAATATTGTTGTCCACCGCCAGTTGCATAGCCATTGTATGTTTCATACTTCTTATATGCTTGGAATGCAATTTGGTCATCGTTGAAGATATATGCATTGTTATCTAGTTCGGTGGGTGCTTCTTGTTCGCTGGTTTGTCGATTGCTTCTTGTTGTTGTTTGGTTCAACTTTGCAAGGTTGAGGACCTGCACCTGCGGTTGGACTTGTTGGTGCTTGTTGCTTGCTTTTGTTTACTTCAACTTTGCAGGGTTGGGGTCCTACATGCGTAGTTGGAGTTGTTTTTTTTTTTACTTTGCGGGGTCCAGGTGTTGCACCCACAATTCGACCGCGCTTCTGTCGTTCATCGTTTCAGAGTAAGTTTCAATGCCATAATTTTATTTCTATTTGTTCTTTGTTGTTCACTGTTTGCAGTTTGAAAGTAAGAATCTTTGATTATTTCTACTGGCTTGCTCGTCATATGTTTCGGGTTCCTTCTGTGCTTGGGCTGCAATTTGGTAATCATTAGAGATACATATGTTGTTTATTGGTTCACTGGTTCGTTGGTTCGTCGGTTGCTGCTTGTTGTTGTTTGGTTCAAGTTTGCGAGTTTGAGGTCCTGGGGTTGCAGTTGGGCCTGCTCGTGCTTCTTCGCTAGTTTGTTGCTTGCTGTTTTCTTTTGTTTGCTTAGGCTTTGCAGGGTTGGGGTCTTATGCTAGAAGTTGGAGCTGTTTTTTTTCACTTTTCGATGTTCAGGTCCTGTACCCACAAGTATACCTGCGGTTCTGTCGTTTTCCGTGTCTGGCGAAGTTGAGATCTGAGGCCTGTCCCGTGCCCACCTATCTCGCTCTTAAATTTTGCTCCAATTTTTTTCCCTAGCTCTGGACCATACCTACATGCCTTTGCAAAACGTTCTTGTAGAGGAAAATGATATTGAGATGGTGCTAGCAAGAGTGGTGTCCCGTGGATTGCAAATTGCAATATTCAGTTTCTATGCTGCTTGACATTAAACATTGCTAGCATAATGAATGTGTTCTCAAATGCATCACACCATTTACATTTGGATGAAACCATTATCATTCTAGGATACTTCAGTGTTGACACGATACAAAATAGTGGCATAACAAATAATTGGACAACTGCATGTGCAATTACAATGTCCACTATCTTTTTGTTCAGATAAAACATGTGCAAAACACCCTTATTAACCATATATGGTGAAATGTGCCCATATCACAATACAACCTCTTTATCTTGTACATAGACTGGTCTGACCATGATACAATTTGTCTTGTACTTGAAATATGAGATGTACATCAAAGAAATTGCAAAATTATATTTCTATGTCTCAAAGCATATCTGGATACTTTGCTGCACAAACCCAAAATCATTTGGCTATGGCCATGCAATTTCTTAATATTTTCTGGCTTGCAATATATTTTGGGCAGGAAAAACTCTATATAATTACTACCATGGATGAAGAAAAGCAAAGGTTCATGTTTCTAACTATCTTTTATTCTATTCCTTGATTCTCATTTACTGTATGTACAGATTACTTGTTCTCCCCTGCATACCAGCTTTCATTCATGTTCATTGTATTTTTTGTGTTCCCACATTGAAACAAATAGAATAGCTGGAGAAAACGAAGGAGTCTTTATCGCAAGTGTAGAACAAGAGATACAAAGGTATATTATTGTACTGCTATTTCATATTCCATTGTGCTGTATTTCATTTATTGTTTGTATATGTGTTCCCCTAATTTATTGTATGTAGATATTGCGTATCTTCCTACATAATAACTTATCTTCATGTCCTTTGTATTTTTTGTGCTGCTACATTGAAATAAATTGAACTCTGTTTATTTTTTTACATGTCTTCCTGGATAACAACTTCCTTCATGTCCATTGTATTTTTCTGCATTGCTACATTTAAACAAATAGATTAGCTGGAGAAGATGGTGGACTCTTTGGCGTAAATGTAGAAGAGGATATGCAAATGTGCATGCTTCTACTCTTATTTCATATTCCAGTGTTTAATATTTCATTTATTGTCTGTATATTTGTTTTGCTTATTCTACTGCTTTGCACTTAATTTACTGTATGTAGAGACTACGTATCTTTCTACATAGTAACTTATCCTCATGTAAATTGTATTCTCTTTGCTGCTACATTGAAATAAATGGCACTGCATTTCTTTCTTTTAGATGTCTTTCTACATACTAACTTACCTTCATGTCCACTGTATGTTCGACGTTGCTACATTCAAAGAAACATATTATCTGGATAGGAAGATGAATTCTTATATGCCACAACAGAGGGGGTTGAAGTACAATCTTCGAAAAGGTATACCAACTATGCTAGTAAATCAAACACACAAAACGGGTGGGTGTATATAATATTGGACTAGAAAATGATGATTTGACAACAATGGGCCTTTGTTGAGACTTCCTGCTTCCAAACATTGCCCTCCCCATTTCTAATTTTCCCACTTTCTATTATCCCTTTCTTTTCCCTCTTCTATACTTAACCAAATTCCCCTTTGTTTTTCTCGTCTACTTTTGCTTTCTGGTTTCTTTGCTTGGTCGTCTTTCCAAAAATTTCTAGGTGCACGGGTTAGAGGACTGAGGAGTTCACATTTATACTCATGCTTCTATATCATGACTCCGACCGACGGTTTCCTCATTCCATACTTAGCCACTTTTTCGATCGTAGGTTCCCAGGCTGGCAGGTTCAATATTGTGCCTCTAGCTTCGGAGGTTCCGCAATAAACATATTGGAAACTGTAACCCCCCATCATGCTCTATGCCCCGTTACACATTTTTGCAATAAAAAAATCCGAGGCATACAATTTGACCGTCGGGTCCCCATGTTTCCTAAGTATCCCTTGACACCCTATTTCGTATTCCATATCCTTCGACCTGCATGTGACATTCAAAACAATTATGGATAATATATAATGCATATGCTTATTTATTCCTTCTGATGTTCATCTACACATGCTTGCATAAAAAAAAGTTGGACTAGTGACATGGCCATGAGCAGTGAATCATTGAAAACATCAACAGACTGACAAGGCCAAAGGTAAAGATTCATACATTGTGTTCCTTATATGTTTGCAAAACAAATATCCCCAACTATTTATTCATCTATGCCATGATAAATATGTTGATGTCATCTGAAACACATACTTTGCAGTTCACAAGAAGTATCAATGAGTGCAAGTGAGACGCCGAACATAGTGCAAGTTTCACAGACTAAGAGGTCTGGTTACAAAATTCTGGCTCCATACTTCATCCAAGTTGTGTTTCTACTTGTACATTTATGCCAGGAAAAAAGAAAACAAAAAAATAATGCAGACTACCATTCACATTACTTTTCTTGTTCAAAAAATGTCACAAGGTCTAAACTTATAACACCCAAAATACTATCAATAGAGGGCTTGAACAACCACCAAACTGGAAAAGTGTTTGTCGGGGACATAATGGTCGTCTATAGCACCTACTTGGACATGGAAAACAAAACTAGATCCATTATGTGTGCTGACATGAAAGACAACGAAGCCCTGATGACAGTCACACTGACTATTCCCACACAACTTGTCTAGAAACATGCAAAAAATATATTTCCAGGTAATGGGATATCCATTACAAATTTTAATATATTGCCCAAAACAGTATATGACCGTGGTGATTGTGATTGGATTATATCGCTCAATGAAACAAGTATTGTGGAAAAAATTCTCGCGATCTGTTCAGAATATCGTTTCGTCCCAGACACAACAATCCACCAACTTGCACAGAGCAACAACACTTACCCAATCGAAACCATTGGTGCAACTGTCACACTCGCGATAAAACTTGGCTCACAACACATTCTCCATATAAAAGATGGAGAGTCAGACAACGACATGGCAATGGTACCGTTCTCCATATCTAGTTTTGTCCTTTACTTTCACATGTCCATGTATCTCGGTTATGTTACACAACTATTGCACTGTTCCATGTTGCAACTACAATTGTTCGAAACCTATTCAAATTTGTTTTCCTCAATGGAACAACAATTGCATAAAGGGCAATTTCCACTTATGATCTTCAAAAATATAACAAAGAAAAGAGATGTTAAAGAAAGGATCTTTCGCACAACCCAATCAACATTTGTAACATAATTGCGAACACACATAGTACATGATCTCAAGAAACTAACTAGCACTACAACTATTGTGCATATACATCTACAATTTCATCCTCACTTTGCTGATACAAATTGCCTTCACCAATTTTCTACAGTTTTTCTTTTTGTTGTTGTTGTGTAGTTGTATATTATATTGTTCAATATATTAACTGCTATGCTCACATGCCCAGGTTGAGGGTGTTTTGGTTGCAACGAATGCCTACTCGACCCCCTTCGAGCCTGTATGTGCCAAATTCAACTTTGCTGCTTCTTCCTATGATTTCATAAATTATGATACAATTGATTGTCTATGATCCAGTAAAAAATGCCCTTACATATATAGACATTTCCTCAATGCTGCCATCCAAACCATGGGCAACACAATCGTACATTGTACAATTAGACAACCTTTGTTACAATATGTGCTTCCTGGGTTAGCAAAATTGTCATATGAAGTCTACCTACAAAAAAAAGGCAAAATTTACCTTAAATGAGGACAATGCAATACTGCATATTGGATGGAAAAAAAAATAAAAAAAAATAAAAAAAAATCATATCAAGCTTTGGAAGGAAACAAAAAAATCTCATGTGCGTATGTAATTTTTCTTCAATACCCAAATGAATGTTCGTCGGACTCGAGTTCTTTGAAGTTTACATCTATGGCTGTAAAATTTTCTTTCTAGAGATTTTGTCTCTTTTTGTGCACTTGAAAAAACAAGGAGAATCTAACTACAAATCAAATTGCTGTTGTTATTTTGATGTTTTTTTGCGTCTCCCAGTAAGAATTTTGCATATTTGTTGGGGTGTCCAAATGAAAAAAAATGGTGGCTAGCTGCAGAATTGTTGGAGGAGTCTGCACCTTTTTGGGTGCCCAAATTAAAAAAATGTTTTCCAACTATATAACCATGGAAGGATTTTTGCATTTTTTGGGTCTGCATTTTTTGGGTAGCCAAATAAAAAAGAAGATGATATCCAACCATACATTTATGGTATGATATCTTCATTTTCTCGATTCCCTAATTGAAAAAAAGGGGCTCAACATGGATTGAAGCATGAGCTTGAAATCTTCAGAAATCCCTATAGAGATTGGGGAGTTCAGGCATTGGAATTCATACAGGCAGGTGCATTTATTGCTGATGTACAAGCGCATAAGATTGTTTAGTCTAGAAATGGGAAGCATGAGGAAAAATCCCATACAAAGTATCCAACTGTGAATAACTCAGTCCCATCCTTTGAACCATCAAAATGGCTTGCTCCTCTGGGTAGAACCATCACACATTTCCAATAATATTGGAAATTTGGCATTGTTAAAACTAGTAGTGATAGAACATGGCACTGTCAGAAGAAAATGTCCATAGTGATCTTGGTTCATGGTAAAATAGTAATCAGAAAGTTTCTTGTTCCTCATTTGGGGGTTTGGTTATAGCTGGGATACAATGGCAAAGCTCCCCTGGTTTTGTGTTGTCTTATGTTTGGCATAATTTTGTTCATATCTCATGGCCCCGGTATTTTCTCATGGGAACATATACCAGATGTAAGAGAAAACCAATGCCATGTGTGTTTCTTTTTATATATCAAATTGTTTGATGCATAGTTCGATGCCTATTGCTCTATGGACCCTTGTGGGATCTCACTTGGCGCCTTTTGTGTTGATACGTTACCTTGTGCCTCGACTTTCAATACATTTGGTGTTTACTTGGCTCTTGGTTGTATGATTCATTCTAGAAAATTAATGATACATAATATACATGACCTGCTTTTCCTTTTAATATAATCTCTCTGACGCAAATGTAGTATGTGGTTTGTTTTAGCAATTTTCCTTGATCGATGAACTTAGCAAAATTCATCTCAAGGAATATTTTGAAATAAAAGGATATATACTATGTGAAGTCCAATGGAACTATCATATCAACCACATAAAATTGAAATTAAAATTCGTCGTTGTTATACTTACGGTGAAGTTGACAGTACAATAATTTTACTTAAACACCCAAAAACTGATTTTCTTGTGGCTTTTCGATGCTTCTCTTATGCAAACACATCATAGAAACTATAAACATGGATCACTTTATCTATTCCTTGATTGAAGAGTCTGTTCACCTTTTTAATGCACTTCATAGTTGCTGTTAAGACCATCAATGGGGATTTCTTACACCAATTCCCGCTTCCGAAATTTGCCATCCCCTTTCTTTTTGCCCTTTGCTTTCCCTTTCTGGCTACTTTGTCATTTTTTGGAAAATGTCTAGGTGCGGGGGTTGGCAGATTCACGTCTTCAGATTTCCACTGATACTTTTATATCACAAGTCCCACCGACCGCTTCCATGTTTCATATTCAAAAACTTTTTGGATCACGGGTTCCCAGGTAAGCGGGCTCAAGATTGCATTTGCATTGTTTCACCGCCTGCAAATAGCACCTGGACTTCCCCGATCCACAAATTGACAACCTAATTCCCCTTTCTTTTTCTCGTTTACTTTCCCTTTCTGGTTACTTATTCGTTTTTTCTGAATGTCTCATGCTTTTATATACAACACCCAAAGTTTCGCAATATACAAATTGACCGTCGAAGCCTGTCATTGTCCCATGTTCCGTGTTACAAATTTTGCAATCAAAAGTTCAGATATATACAATTTGACCATCGAGAACTCACATATCCTGAGTAGAACTTGTGGCCCTGTTTTCAAKCCCGTTAATATTCCCTGTTCCAAGTATGTCTCATGATTTTATATCACGAGTCTGACCAACTACTTACCCATTGCATACTTGGCCACTATTTCCATCGCCGGTTCCTGCCCAAGCTTGCTCAACATTGTGCTTCCATTGTTCCGCTACCTACAAAAAAACACCCAAAATTATGCGATATACAAATTGACCGTCGAAATCCGTCATTGTGCCCTGTTCCGTGTTACACATTTTGCAGTTAAAATTTCRGAGACATACAATTTGACCATCGGCCCCTCACGTCTCCCAAGTATAACTTGTGACCCTATTTTGAAGCCCGATTGACCACTTTCCATACTTGGCCATTTCTTGGAATCTCTTTTGCGGGTTGGTGGGTCGACGAAATGTGCAATGCTTAATCGCTCTTTGCCATCCCCGCCACCTTTGCACTTCTTTCTAGATATGCAATTATTAATATTTAAAGCTAATATCCCATCATGCATGAACCGTTAATATTGTTATTAATGTATGAAAGGCTGGAGCAGATTTGTCATTAATACAAATTAAACCAAGATTTGCAGAGGGTTGTGTTATCCTTTCCAAGTGTTCATTTCAAGCATCATGCAATCTATTTCACATGTCGTCGAGTTGGCGCCTTCACGAAATCTCTAATACTTAATCGCTCTCCATCACCGCCACCTTCGCACTTTTTTCTAAATATGCAATTAATAACCTTTAATGGTAACAACTCATTACACACAAACTATGGAGATTGTCATTTATTATCAAAAGGCTCGAGGATATCTTCCATTGATACGCATTAGACCAAGATTTGCAGAGGGTTATATTATCCCTTCTGAATGTTCATTTCAAAAATCATGTGGAGAAAACAAAAAATTCTCGTTAACTTATGGCAGCAGTTCGACAACAATTATGTCCAGATACAGTAAACACCTTCAGGCATAATGACCAAAAGTTCCAGTACTCCAGGGCATATTCTTACTACTCATCTCCCTCCACCCAGGAGAAAAAAACGAGATGGTACCTTGGTGCACCGAGAGATATATTTCAAGCCAAATAATTCAAAGGAAACATCGCCTGCTCAAATATCCCGCCTGCCTGCGTTGATGGCTGGTGTAGAGGTTGATGCAGTCAATTTCGATCTGGAATAAGATGATTTGATGGATGATGATACGATAATGGTTGATGGAAATGCAGATGATGTTCCCACTCCTGCGCCCAAATTGAAATCAACCATAACGAGGGGACACTTCCCAGCTCAACGATGGCGTCCCTAACAAGACCAAAAGAAGGGGTTTCAGAAAAGAAACCGATGCTTTATGCAATAGTTGTTTTGCAGCTCGAGACTAGGAATTCTAGAGGTCCAAATTAGTCCGTTCTGGGCGAAAGTATTTCACTGTAAGGAAATGGTCTCTTAATGCTCCTAGAGATAATTTCAAGCCAAATAATTATTCAATTGTGGGACCACTTTCATGTTCTCTAGATATACAATTAACATCTTAGTGGATGAGGACTAGAACTCCCATTGGTAAAAGGCATCTTCCTAGTACTCATCTCCTTCCGCCTAGAATGAACTAATTTGGGCCTCTGGAATTGCTCGTGCATCCTGTGTCCCTGAAGTTTTTTCCTCTAGGGAGGGGGTCTCTTGGTCCCCTCCCACCCAAAACGAATTAATTTTACGTCTCAAATTGCTCGTGCAGGTTGTGTCCCTTAAGTCTTTGACTATGAGGAGGTGGTCTCTTGGTGTGTGCCGACTTTCAGTTTCAGGATCTTCTGCTTTCCCTACAATGTTTTTCGTCTTCTTCCTCATGAGAAGCTTGTGAGAAATATCCATTTTACCATGAGGATGGATTCTTATGTCCTCCTACGTTTGAAAAAAATTGGGTTGCTTTCTTGTTGGGGTGCTCCATTGGAGCGATGATGCAGGATGTCATGCTCTTCACAGTCGCGACCACAAATTGGAAAATCTTCTCGCCGGGGCCTTTTCCCTGTTATTTGTACAATTCAGTGGTGCCTTGCAATGTCTCGAGGTCGCCAATGTCAGGAGCAGGAGTGTTGTTCACCTGCTTCAAGCCAAGGAATTATTCCACTGCAGAACCACTCTCTTGTTTCTTTATCGCCTTAGGTCTTCCACAAGATATTGAGATTTCAACAACGAACATTGACCTTCCGAGGAGAACACTGCAAGGACTTCCTAAAAAAAAACATGGTAATGAGTTTTGTATGCATTTTGAAGAGTATCTCGATGGCTCCTGCATGTTGTCCCACTAGAGGAACAACACAAAATTGTATGCATGTTTCTTTTTGTAGATCCTGTACCTGTACTTATGACAAATATGTTCAATGTTTTGGTGTAAAGAACTCAATCCAATTTCTATGGATAGATATACATTGCCCAACATTTTTTTTATGGATTTACTATTAAACAATTTTCCTTGGAATCTTGGTTGCTGCTTCTTTGCTGAATTTAACACCCCTTCTCATTAGCATGGTTCGATAGTCTCGTAGTTCTTAAATATTGTATTGGCTCAAGTAATTGGATCTAATATGGAGCATTTAACAATTATATGACTATGCATTTGTGTAGATCCCATCAGGTTTCTATGGAAACAAAAATGAATTTTAGACAGTTTCAAACCAACATTCAATTCTATTCGTAATGCAGATAAAACATAGCAAGACTAAATCACGATGCGACAGTCGGGGCCCCGCCCTAGAAATTTCATTTTCATATCAGCCTTGCTAAGCAAACTATTTCTTATTTCCCTTTCGCTTCTTTGATTCCTTTACTCCAAAAGGGAACATTTTATTAGTTGTCCATCACCTGGCCTCTATTTGAGCACTTTTTACTTTATTAATGAAATTACCAAATTTCTTGTTCGCGAATAAAATAAAAAAAATTGATCTATGGTGGCTATAGTCAAATGGGACTATGAAAACAAATACAATATTAAAATTCAAGATCGTCATTGTTGTTTCTAGACATGCAATTATTAAGCTTTAATGCTAACAACCCATCATGCAAGAAGTTTAATACTTAAGTTAATATGTCAAAGTCATGGAAGAATGTATCAAGAACACAATTACTCCCACAAGTTGCAATAAAAGCTAATCTTCAACAAAGCATTTGCTCACACTCTTTTTAATGTTACAAGAACAATAGAAAATGAGTAAGTGGATAAAATATTGGACTAGGAAATGATGGTTTTGCAACAATGGCGCTTGTTTGAGACCAATTCCTGATTACGAAAATTGGCCTCCGCTTTTCTATTTTCCCACTCTTTTATCTCCTTATTTTCCCTCTTATATACTTAACCAAATTCCCCTTTCTTTTTCCCTTATAGTTTCTCTTTCTGGTTACTTAGCCATTTTTTTCCCGAAAATGTCTTGTTGTGCGGGTTGGCGGATTCACGGGTTCACATTTTTATTCATGCTTTTATATCACAATTTCGACCGAGTGATTCCCCTTTCCATACCTAGCCACTTTTTCGATCGCGGGTTCTCACCCAGATGGTCTCTAAATTGCACTTCCATTATTCCCTGACCTACAAACATCACTCTGGCTTCTGCGATATGCAAATTTTCTTCCGGACTCCCACATCATCCCCTCTTTTGTGTTACACATTTTTCACTCAAATGTTCCGATACATACAATTTGGTTGTTGGGGCCTCACGTCTCCTTGTGAACCCTTGTCACCCTATTTTCAAGCCCGTCTGACCACTTTCCACACTTGGCCATTTATTGGAATCTCTTTCGTGGATCGTCGGGTTGGTGGGTTTAGGAAATTTCTAGTTCCTAGTCGTTGTTTCTTGTGCTCGCCACCTTCAGACTTCTTTCCAAGTATATGTAATAAGTATACAAATTCTCCAGAAACGTACATAAAATATCTTGCCACAAAATGGAATATCTATTACATATTTGAATATATTAGCCCTTCTTTTCCCTCTTCTATACTTAACCAAATTCCCATTTCTTTTTCCCCTCTACATTCTCTTTCTGGTTACTTGGTCATTTTTCCGAAAATGTCTAACTACACAGATTGATAGACTCATGGGTTCACATTTGCACTCGTGCTTTTATATCACGACTCCGAACGACCGCTTCCCATTCCATACCTAGCCACTTTTCAGATCATGGATTCCCAGGCAGGCGGGCTCTAGATTGCACTTCCATTTTTTCGTGACCTACAAACAACACCCGAAATTCTGCGATATACAAATTTACTGCCGGCCTCCCACATCATACCCTCTTCCGTGATACACAGTTTGCACTCAAAAGTTTCGAGACCTGAAATTTGACCTTCGGGTCCTCACGTCTCTTAGGGAACTATTGTCACCCCATTTTCAAGCCCCTGCCACTTTCCATAGTTGGCCATTTCCTGGAATCTCTTTCGTGGATCGTCGGGTTGGCGGGTTCACGAAATCTCCAATTCCTAATCGATGTTTCCTGTGCTTGACACCTTCGCACTTCTTTCCAAGTATGCAATAACTGAGGTTTAATTCTAACATCTCACCATGTCTCCAGGAGACAATTATATTAACTGTCCCTATACAACTTGTCCAGAAACATGCAGAAAATATCTTGCCAGCTAATGGGATATCTATTACAAATATCAATATATTAGCGAAATGAGTCTCACCGACCGTTTCCCTATTCCATACTTACTGACTTTTTCGCTTGCGAGTTCCCAGACAGGTGGACTGCACTTCCATTGTTCCTTGACCTGCAAACAACACCCTGACTTCTGTGATATACAAATTGTCTTTCGGACTCCCACATCATCCACTCTTCCATGTTACACATTTTGCACTCAAAAGTTCCGATACATGCAATTTGACTGTCGGGGCCTCACAGCTCCTCAGAAACCCTTGTCACCCTATTTTAAAGCTCGCCCGACTTCTTTCCACACTTGTCCATTTCTTGGAATCTCTTTCATGGATTGTCAGGTTGGCGGGTTCAGAAAATTTCCAATTTCGAGTCATTGTTTGTTGTGCCCGCCACCTTCACACTTATTTTCAAGTATATGCAATAAGTATACAACTTCTCTAGAAACATGTAGAAAATATCTTGCTAGGAAATGGAATATCTATTACATATTTGAATATATTATCCCTTCTTTTCCCTCTTCTATACTTAACCAAATTCTCGTTTCTCTTTCCCCTGTACTTTCTCTTTCTCGTTACTTTGTTGATTTTCTGAAAATGTCTAGCTGTGCGGGTTGGTGGACTCACAGGTTCACATTTGCATTCGTTCTTTTATATCACAACTCTGAACGAACACTTCCCCATTCCATACCTACCCACTTTTTCGATCGCGGATTTCCGGGTAGGCGAGCTCTAGATTTCACTTCCATTGTTTTGTGACCTGCAAACAACACCCTGATTTCCACGATACACAAATTTACTGCCTGACAATCACATCATACCCTCTTCCGTGTTACACATTTTACACTCAAACGTTCCGGGACCTACAATTTGACCGTCGGGTCCTCATGTCTCCCGTGGAACTATTGTCACCCCATTTTGAAGCCCCCCAAGTATGGAAAGCGGATTCTATACTTTCCATATATAAGTGTAGAATCTCTTTCGTAGATCATTGGGTTGGCGGGTTCACGAAATATCCAATTCCTAATCGTTGTTTCCGATGCTCGCCACCTTCGCACTTCTTTCAAAGTATGCAATAACTGAGGTTTAATGCTAACAACTCACCATGCCTCGAGGAAACCATCATAATAACTGTCCCTACACAACTTGTCTAGAAACATGCAGAAAATATCCTGCCAGGTAGTGGGATATCTATTACAAATATCAATATATTAGCGAAAACAAATTCCATCTACCATTTCCTTATTCCATACCTACCGACTTTTTCACTTGCGGTTTCTCATACAGATGGGTTGAAGATTTCCCTTGCATTGTTCCACAACCTACAAACAACACTCGGAATTCTGCGATATACATGCATAAAAGATATTGCCAGGTAATGTGATATCTATTACAAATTTCAATATATTGGCGAAAACGAGTCTGACTGACCGTTTCCCTATTCCATACTTAGCCACTTTTTCGATTGTGGGTTCCTGGACAGGCGGGCTCAAGATTTCCCTTCCATTGTTCCGCGACATGCAAAAAACACCCAAAATTCCTCACATATACAAACCCACCGCTGGACTGCCCCATAATGCCCTCTTCCCTTTTACGCCTTTTGCAGTCAAAGTTTCTGAGACATACAATTTGACCGTCAGGTCCTCACCTCTCCTGAGAATCCCCTGTAACCCTATTTTGAAACTCGTCCGACCGCTTTTAATACTTAGCCATTCCTTACTTGCTCTTCCTCGTCCCCATCACCTTCGCACTTGCTGA
>JASDQU010790210.1:50803-104244 GCA_032191745.1 Picea mariana | reverse complement strand
ACATATAAGGTCTTATTTCTATATATGCAATTAATAAGCTTTAATTCTAACAACTCATCATGCAGGAACCACATAGATTGTCATTGATGAGTGAAAGGCTCGAGGAGATCTCCCATTAATACACATTAAACCAAGATTTGCGGAGGGTTATATTATCCCTTCCGAGTGTTAATTTCAAACATCATGGAATGTCGTTCGCACGTCGTCAGGTTGGCATGTTCATGAAACCTCCAACCCTTAATTTCTCTTTTCCGTACTTGCCACCTTCACACTTCTAAGTATGAAATAAGTAAGCTTTGCTGCTAACAACTCATCATGCAACAACCATAGAGATTGTCATTAATGAGAGAAAGGCTCTAGGATATTTCCCATTCACACGCATTGAAGCAACATCTGCAAAGGGTTATATTATCCCCTCCAACTGTTCATTTCAAGCATCTTCTGGAGAAAACAGATGTTGTCATAAACTTATGGCACTAGCTCGACAATAGTTCTGTGGAGATATAGTGAACATCTTCAGGCGCGAGGACCAGAACTTCCAGTGGTCTAGGGCATATTCTTACTACTCATCCCCTTCCGCCCAGAATGAAATAATTTGGACCTCTGGGATTGCTCGTGTCGGCTGTGCCCCTGAAGTTTTTTACTGTAAGGAGCCGGTCTCTTAGTGCGTCGATAAATATATTACAGGCCAAAGAATTATTCCACTGCGGGACCAATCTCCTATTTCTTTGTGACCTCAGGTCTTCTGCTAGATGTTAATATTGCCGGAGCCAACATTGACGTTTAGAGGAGAAGACTCCAAGAAGTTCCTAAGAAAGAATAATAACGGGTTGGAATTCTTGCCCGAGTTCCTGGAAGACCCAATGGAAGTTCCTGAAGATATCAAAAACTTGCAGGTTAGTTCATTTAGAAATCCATTCCTGGAAATTGCCTGGCTGTTTACAAGAATAATGGGACATGAATCCACAACAACTATTTCTTGCATGGTTCTTTATATTTTTTTATTTCACAGACAAGGAACAAGCCATTTTTGATTGGGGGAAGCTAATTTCCCATGTAATATGTTCCCAATTGTCAAACTTCAAAAAGAAGAAGAAATTTTATATGTCATCCTACTTGGTTTTTGCGATAGCGCATTGTTGTCAGTTTGAAAAACTGTCTCTGTCCAAGAAGGTAAACTGGGAATTCGACCCAGTAACCTTTTGCTACTAGGCCTTGTGGAAGCACAAGGCCTCCCGCTGTTTTTTATGAGGTTTTTAATGATTTTGTCTCTATTTTCAAAGTTTTATTATTAGGAGAAGATGCTCCCCACATATCTGACCAAGCAACCAGTTTTTTGGATAGGAAGGGGGCAATTGAACAAATGGACAATTGCAATGTGATAAGGATTTTTGTCTCCAAGGAAAAACCTTCTCTCCTTCCATGTCACATTACAGACATAATGTTTGTTACATAAATAGCAAGGAAATACAACTATTGGTTGCATCTATTCCATGAGAAGAGAAAAAAACAGTTCACTCCTCTGCCTTGGAAAGTCAGGGACTTCGTGTTGAGGAACGTCAACAAAATTGACGAATTCCCATCCCATTTAAACATCTTGAACCTAATATATGATGAAAGGCTAAGAGGGTTTGACCCTAATGGAATATTTTTAGAACATTTACTTTCACTTGGCCTCGAAAATTCTTTTTTCCAGAGACACCTGGGCGAAAACAGAGACACTGAGGACAACACTCCTGCTTCTGATGCTGATGACCTAGAGACATTGCAAAGCACCACTGAATTGTACAAGAAACAGGGAAAAGGCCCCGGTGAGAAGAGTGTTCAATCACTGGATAACATTCCCAAAAGTATGACATCTCGAAGCATCACTCCAATGGCCCACCACAGTAAGAAAGAAACCCACAATTCTTCAAATGAAGGAGGAGATAACAACCCTCCTCACCCTAAAATTGATAGTTCTCACAAGCTTCCCATGGAGAAGAAGAGAAAAAAAATTGTAGGGCAGGCGGAAGAGCCCGAAATTGAAAGTGAGGAGATGGAACTTGAGACTGATTTGGATAGCGTATTCCACATCCTTGATCAGCTCGAAGACGTGATCCAACATAGTCTCCCAATGGACATAGTTGATATCAATTTTTTTTATGAAGATGAATACTTCGTATTCCAGAGCGTTGTTTTTGACAACGAGTCTAAAAATTTAATTATTGAAAAGAGAGATGTAAAAAATAAGAAAGGGAAATCTCGTTTAGAGGTTAACCTTGAAAACATGCGGCCATCCCAAATCTCTTGACTTCACAGAGAAATCGAAGATGCTCTTAATGATTCCAATGGAGGCATTGAGGCCAAGAATGCCAGAATGAAGGACCGACTCAAGGAATTGGAGGAATCTTTGATTCGTATGCCGTTGCTTACCATTCTTTTAGCAATAACCATGCCTGCCACCCCTGCAACCGAGTTAAAAGGATCCTTTAGTGTCCTCGAATCGTGTAGAGGATATGTGGAGAATAATATCAAGAAAATAATGGAACTGATTACTGAGGTCTGGGAAACATCACAAAGTATGGCTTCCATTGGGATGAGGACACATACTTTCCTCAAACATTTGCAGGTGAATTTAAAAAATGAAGAATGATTCTATTTAGACACGACCCTCCCTTTTTGCACCTATGTAAACAACATGACAGAAACGACAAGACAAGAAGATCTCCCCTCCAAAAATCGGATCACTCAATTAAATGCATGATGGAAAGAGAAAGTGAAGAACCTGCATCTCATTGTCTAATCATGTGAACAAGCCATATCAAAGAAAGAAAAATTATTCACAAATCTAACCAAAATAAACTTAGACAGAAGGACCAATGAGGTCCAAGACCCCAAGTTAATCGTCAACTCCTTTCCCTTAACTAAGCAAGCCTTCGATCAACAAGTTGATTTTTTTAAGGCGTTGTCTTTAGAAAAGTTTTACAACATCCTTGAATATGGTGAAGATGACATGGACAACTAGCTAGTCGACTATTTGGTACATAATGAAAAAATTGATCAGGCTTTGCGTAATGTTTCTATGGATCCAATGGAATTAGAAAAGGAAATTTTCAACATAAAAATCTGGAATGAGATCAACGTGCCCCCCTTGAGAAGCTACATTGAAGAATGGGTCGAAAGCGCAATGAAGTAGGCCGTCGAATAAAGGCAACAGATAGTTCGCATGATTCCAGTAGTCGTCGATGACAGCAATAAAAAGGAATCAACAAGAAAATAGAAAAAGGGGTCATATGTACCATCACTGTAAGTCTATATTGATCACATCCTACTTTGTTTATCAATCCAATTATTCCACCTTTTTAAATAGAAATGTCTAGCCAAAGACTGATACCTTCCAATTTCTTCTTTTCAGGTATTACTCTCTACCATCGCTCACTTCTTCTTTCCATAGTCATATTTCTTGTACATATTTTTCTTATGGTCTGCGGGAGCCCCAATCCCACTCTATATGACAAACACATTTAAATTTCCAGGAATATGTAACTGACAATATTATTTTTTGATATATTTCAAATAAAACTATTTTTATCTCCTTTTATATTTATGTGCTCATAATTTTTTATCTTCAACTATGCTAAATGTCAACAAATTGTGTTTATTTAATTTGAATGTAACTTTATATGTGTCTTCTGTGTTTTATCTTTTTCTCATGCATATCTTTTTCTCTTGCTATGCATATAACTTTTTTTTTGTTTTGGCACATATAAAGACATACAAGCCATATGGTCTATGGAAATTGTACTTAACTCTAACCAGTTGAAAGTATACATTGAAGACATAAAACATTGAAAAGATAAAACATGCAAGGTAGGAACCGAAATTTCAAACATGGCAAGCCACAGTACTGGAAAGAACAAAAATTTCGAACATAGCAAGATCAATTATATAGTTTCAAAAAATTAATGGGACTCTAGAGGACACATGTCATTTACTGCATGGATACCACCCGTGCTTCATGCTGCTTGCCACATCTCCACTGCAATTTCCATCTGCCTCTGCTACTTTTCCCCCATCCATGTGAATTTATTCCCAATTCAACCCGGCAGGGACTACGTTGCCATGCAACACTTGTTTTTAATATCCTAACCAATAATTATATCCTTCTTTTCATACTTATAATTGATGATTCACCAAAGTTACCTTATAAGAAATATATCCAAGTTTCATATTATCCAAAGTTGTGGTTTCATTTCCTTTGTTATATTTTGTTTTTACATGTTTGGAAAATATGTAGGTGGGATCAAGTAAGGTTCGTAATTCCTAGACATAGCTATTGTGTTGGTGTATAATTATGTGCATATTACTTAATTATTTGTGCATATCCAATAAATCAATTATGCATAATAAATAGCTTTGCAATTATTCATGGAACTCGATTTTTAAAATCAATTTTATTTTGATCTATCCATGCATGGATGGATTCCAAGTCCAGGTTTAACTTGGATAATCCTTTGGTTATGGGTTGGTGAACTAAAAATAAACAAGCAAATTCCATTCACACATTTTCTCTATAAATAAAGGATTTGGGTTCTCATTGTACAAGAAGAGAGTTGATAGAGAAATAATTGAGCTCTGCCCATTTGCTCTATGAATGTTTATGTTTTGAAGGTTATACCATGTATATCTTTTGTCATTTATCAATTTCCTATTATGCTATGATCCCGCGTCCATGTGAAATTTTAAACATGGTGTAAGAGTAGTTTATGGTAAACTTTGATTATGTATTGAATAAGCTAGATCATTGGTTTTATCAATCCGATCACTTGGGCACTTATAAGACCTGCATGTTTTGTTGGTTTTTTGGAGAAATTAACTGCATGATTGAGCCTAGAGCTGCAAATTATCCAAGAACGATTCTTTTTTCACAAAACAATGGACCATAGATGCTCTAGATCTACACATTTTCTCATTATGTGGGGGTCTGTAAGTTTCATTTTTGAATATTTTTACAATTTTAGAATTTCATCAAAAAAATTCAATTTTCCTTAATCCAAATTTTTCTTTGGTGTGTTTCATATTTTTCCATTGGTCGCTACATTTTTTGGCTATCCACTCCCCCCCCATTGGACCCTTTGGTTTCCAACACACTTTTTTGGTACCATTTCTATCAACATAGCCCCCCATCCCTCCTTTTCTAGCACCCTCCTATCTTTTCATTATTACTTTGAATCACTTGCTAATGTTTTGGATCCCTCTCGCCAACCACTTATGCTATCCTATCAGTGACCTATCTCCTTATTGTTGGCACCCTTCAACGTGCCACTGAACATCTCCCTCCCACTGACCCCTTTAATACCCCTATGGTCCTTTGCTTTTTGTTTTGGCCATGGTCTCTCCATCTAACAATGCATGCGTGCCTTTTCTTTGACCTTAGATGCCCTCACTCCACCATGGAAACATCTTGCTACATGGCATCACAATGGCTACCACACCAACACACTTCACCAATTTGACATGTGGTATCATAAGCTTGCACCACGTCGGCTCTAAATTAACCATATAATCAACGCCCCATTAACACTAGCTGGTCAATAGATATAGTTAGTTGTCTAATTAGAAGGTCATAAAATAGTGCCATGTGGCACTTAAATACCCCCTTGTAGGGATTCCCATTTAAGTTTTGGAGGCAAATTTAAAACTAACATAATTTTCCCATATGGACTCAATTAGGGTGTCATTTTTTTTTTCAATTCTCTACAGAGTGTCACAAGCGTTTTATGTTTATTTTTCTATCTAATGCAATGGAAGTTGATTTTTTTTATAGAAAGGTAGGGCTCATCATTGTTTTTATAGATTTATATAGGTATAAATTCCTCATACATACATAGTTTTGAGTCCCATTTTTTTAATTTAGTTATTTTTTAATCCCTATAGAGTGGTATGCTTTATTTTTTTAATTCTACATTCTACTTTATAATTTGCAAAATAGTTCCTTTTAACCATCACGAGGTTCAATAAACAAACTCAAATTGTTATTCTTGGAAATCCTACATGGAAGACCTACTCAAAAATAAAGGTTTGTATAAAATCGCCCCTAGGTTAGATGCCACACCACTAGAAAACGAGAAATGTGCAAAATGGTCAAATCATAATAATGAAGCAAGATTCCTTATTGGCATGTCGGTCTCTAAAGATCTAAAATTCCATATTCAATATCTTGACACAACAAAGAAAACATGGTTAAATTTTGGACAACTCTTTGGGAAAACAAATTTGATTCATGCTCATAAGTTGGAAAATTAGCTCATTGCTCTTAATCTAATAGAATTTCCCAAAATTCAAGACTACATCATGAAATTCAATCTCTTAAGACTTCAACTTAGTGATTATGGAATAAGTAAGATAGGTGATCAGGTAATCATAGCTATTCTTTCTAATCTCAAAGCTCCTTTTGATATTTTTGACTCTACATTGTATTCCACTAGAGATGAATTAGGTGCAAATTATAAGATGCCTTCTTTTGATTTTTTTGTGCACTTGATACAAGTTCTAAATAGAAAGCCTTGTTTTCTCACAACAATAAGGGCACCAATACATATAAGAAGTAGTCCAAAGGATCCAAACAGTTCATGACCACCGAGTCTCCTCCAGTGAATCCTCCTCAAAGTCCCAAAAGGGAACCATGTAAATGGATAATAAGTCACCCATAACTTGTTATTTTTGTGGAAAAGATGGGCATATTGATACACATTGCTGAAAGAATATGCAAGCATTGGAATCAACCATGAATAAGTGTAATATTCAAATAGATTCTTCCTCCGCTTCTACTTGTTTTCAACCTCATGTCATTTCTGTAATGGCATGTCATCCTAACCATTAGTGGACTTTAGACTTACGATCCTCTCATCATATGGATTAATTCTCTAGTCTTGATGAGTGTAAAACCCGACATATTTTTTTTAGTGGTAGTTCTCCTTTAGATGTTGCAGAAGAAAGAAAAACAAATATTCCTAATGGGAAAATTAACAATGTATTTTATATTCCTACTCACTCATCTAATTTTGTTTCAATTTTTCAAATTACTCATTGAGGTGATGGAAAAACCATTGAGTTTTCCCCTCACAATGTTGTAATCAAATATCTAAAGGATCTAACTATTGTAATGTCTTGTGGACGTGTTTATGATTATTTAAGGATATACAAATTTTGTAGCTTTGAACCCTCATCACCTACCACCATCTCCATTGCTCATGTTGATGACTTGAGGAAACTTTAGCATGAGTGGTTTTGTCATTTGAACTACTACTACTTGTAGCAACTCTCAAAGCACCAAATGATGCATGGCCTACCCCTTGTCTCATGCAATAATGGTATTTCTCATGGTTGTTTCTTGGGTAAGCATAAAAAAGATCCATTTCCATCTGGTCAATCATGGTGAGCATAATCACCACTCAAATTGGTTCACATTGACACAAGAGGACCATTCCCCACTCCACCTTTTTTAGGTGCATGGCACATTCTCACTTTCATTGATGATTGCACTCACTACATATGGATTTACTTCATTAAACTCAAAAGTGAAGTTTTCAAACTTTTTGTTGCTTTCAAAGCATTGGTTGAAATCTAATCAAGGCATCTAAACAAGAGAATTCACACTAATAATGGTGAATAATACATTAATAAATACTTCATTGATTTTTTCTTAAAACATGGAATTCAAATGAAATATATTGTGCTCTAGAAGCGATATTAAAATGGTGTCATTGAATGTAAAAATTGAACTCTTAAAGAAATGGCCAATTGTATGGTTCAATTAAAGAATTAAGATCCATGGTTTTGGGTTGAAGATATCAGTTATGCTAATTATATCTTGAAAAAAATGTACTCCTACTAAAGCAATCATGAATGTAACTCCAAAAGAATCTTGGTCTCATATCAAGTCTAATGTAAGTCATTTTAAAGTTTTTGGTTGTGAATCATGGGTTCATATTCTAGATGAAAATCATAAAGTGATACAACCTAAAAATGAGCAATGTTTGTTGGTGATGCTAAAGATGTTAAAGCTTGTAGGATATTTGTACCTTACATTTTAGAGGTTATATTTCAGTGATAATTTCATTTTTATGAATGCTCCTTGGCCTATATGGATACAACCTCTTCTTTGTCACTTCTCTCTTCTTCTTCTCCATGGCTTGTATCTTTTTTAGATTATGATCCATCTTCTTTATATGATGAGCATGTAGCAGAGCTTTCAAATCCTTGTCATATGGTTTAATATGATGATCTTGCACCTCTAGTTGTTTTAATTTTGAATTGGGTCCAAAAAACAAGGGAAGTTGATAGTACTTTGGTTGGTGATCCAACTAATCCTTGTAGGACTTTCTCTTAGTTTCATATAGTTGGTTCAACTCTTATGGCCCAATGCATTGAGACCAAAGAGCATCAGGCATATAACGAAACAATTGGTCTATTTGAATGGGAAGAATCTATGCAAGAAGAAACAAACACCTTAGTGAAAAATGACACTTTGGATCTTGTTCCTCTTCTTGAAGGTTGAAAGATTGTTCATTGCAAGTGGGTCTACACAACCAAATTTCAATAGATGGAAACATGGAAAAGTTTAAATCCCACATTGTTGCCAAAGGTTTATCATAGGTTGAAGGTATTAATTACTCATAAAATTTCTCCCTTATTGCAAAGATGGATTTGATCAAGTTTAATCTTTCACTTGCTACTTCTTGAATTTGGTAAGTACATAAAATCGATGGTAAAAGTGTCATTCTACACAGGGAATTGAATGAAGAAATATACATGGAACAATGTCTAATTTTTTCTTAGGATGACCCCTCCCTTGTTTGTTTCCTCAAGAAGTTACTGTATGGGATAAAACAAGCTCCATGGGATTGGTATGAAAAGATGGGAAATTTCCTTCTTGGTTTTTATTTCTCTAGGTGTCAATCTGATCCTAATGTATACACTAAACATGTAAATGATGACCCCATCATCCTTGTTCTCTATGTTGATGACCTACTTATTACTAGGAGTAATCACCATCAGATCAACAATGTGAAGTATAATAATATTATGACCCTTATTGAGATGTTTGAGTTAGGCCTTCTTTATTATTTCCTTGGTCTTCAAATCAAACAATTTGACAAGGGAATCTTTGTTTCTCAACCTATGTATTTTATTAACCTTCATCACCAATTTCACATGGAAATTTGCAAGCTTGACCATTCTCCTTATCATTTAGTTGTCAAACCTTCTACTAAGTGTTCAAATCCTAAGGTTGATCCTACTTTATATAAACAATTGGTAGGAAGTCTTATGTACTTGACCCATACCTAAACAAACCTCTCCTTTGTTGTTGGTTTAGTCTCTCGCTTCATATAGGATACTCATGAGACTAATTGAAAGATAACACAATTTATCCTTCATTACATCAGGCCCTACTTATGATTTTGGCATTGAGTATACTAAAGGGGGATCCTCTTCCTTGGTGTGATTTACAAATTTAGTTTGGGTAGCTAATGTTGTATAAATTTCTTGATCTAAGGAAATTAATGAAACTTTAGAAGTTTCACCTCACTAGGTGGTTTCCTAGATCTTAACCTTGTGAATTTACATTCTTAGGGTTGATCTAAAATCTAATTTTTAGCAGCAAAAAACACACAATATTTCACTCCTTTTCAATCCTAATCAACAAGACAATCCAAGAGAAAGATACCAAATATGTGCCAATAAATTTCAACCCTCTACGAAAATATTGTATATATACATGGTATTTTTTGTAGGTGTGTACACAAAATATACACAATACAATAGATACACATATATACATGGTTCACCTAGTGTGAGCTACGTCCACCGGATAAATTATAAGGTCCTTCCTTTTTATTATCCTACAAAATTAAGGGATACAACCTAGAAGACACCCGCTGTAACTTCATCTTCTTTCTCTCACAGTCTCTTCTCTCAGAATACATTATTCACTATAATACCGAGCCGCAATACAATTCCCTCCTAAAAGATGGTTTCCTTTTAGGGAAAAAATCCCTAAAATAACTTCTAACGTCAGATTTGCGACTGAACGGTCCAGATTGACACTGGACTCCCTTGACGAAAGTTGTGGGGGGGAAAGCCCCCCCACACCCCCCATTTAGGGAATGGGGTCCAAGCACGACTAAAACAAACCTCTGAATCATGAATATAATCAAGCTCCAGAACCAACAATAATTATCCATATCAGTAGACTTATTAAGATCATTTTTATCTTGATCTATTCATGCATAAATGGATTGCAAGTTTAAGTAAGTTTGGAGAATCCTTTAATTATGGCTTAGTGAAGTAAAATAAACAAGTAGATTACATGCAAACATCTAGTCTATAAATAAAGGACATGGGTCCCTATTGCACAAGAAGACCTGATAGAGAAATAATTGAGCTCTACCCATTTGCTTTGTGCATGTTTCCCTTCCGAGTGTTTTATCATGTATATCCTACGTCATTTGTGAGTTTGCTATTATGCTATGATCTTATGTCCATGTGAAATTTTGAACATATTATGTCTACATGTATTTGTTATGGGAACATGTTTGATTTTTGTATGATTTTTTTTATGGCAGTGATTGTGCCCTCTTAGGGAAAGAGTTAAAACCATGATCATTGGATCAATAAGTAATGCAGAATTTTTATTTGGGATAGAAAATCATTTAGATTTGAATTGTATGCCCCCATTGATTGCATCAATAACATTGAGGTACTATATTTGGTCATGGTGACAAGAATTGCATAGAATAAACATTTTCCCACCATGGTGCATAAGGATACAATAGGTACCAATAACACATTTTGATAATTTGCAGAGGAATTTTCATGTGAAAGCCTATTGAGACCGGTGTGGATGTTTACAACATTGGAGGGGCCATGGATGAAATTGGAGTTTTTATTTTGTATCTAGGTGGGTTTTTTCCTTTTCTATTGAACTGCTTGACCTTTTATGGTGTGAAATATTGTGCTTTGCATGGTGTGGAACTCCTTATTGGACCGATTTGATGTCCATTTAAAGAAGTAAAAAGTATCGTCATCCTTGGCCTCTTTTTATCTACCAAGTGCATTGTGGAGGAAGTGAGTATAGACTCTTGGTTCAAAGGGCCATAATTATCCATATGATTACCCTTGCATCTATGGTATTAAATCTCTCTATCCTTCTTTAACAACAACTACTTGATCTTGTGATCTAAGTCTACCATTTCTACCTCATTATTAAGCTATATTAACAAAAGGCTCCATGTATGAAATGATTCCATTCATTCAGATAGTTGTAACAATGCTCATTCTAAGATGGTGAATATGGATAAAGTACTTGAATTTGGATGGAGGGGAAAATTCCTCCAATAACCATTGATGTTTCTATTCTACTTGTAATGAAAACATACACTTCTCACAAGCTTCTTAAAACTTGAGTTAAAAAACATTAATGCACCCACCTACAAATCATTTAATATTCTTGAAAGTGGTAACCCTTGTGCTGGTATATTTAATTCATGTTAAATTCATCTAGAAATATATCCTTTATATAAGTAAAGGGGGTAATGCTTTCCTAGTGTGAGAATTAGGTTAGGGTTTTATCTTACAAAGTTTTCTCAAATTTGGAATTCTTTTACATATTATGATTTATTTGTGCATTTTTTAAATACTTTTCCAACAAATAATTTCTCCTTATTCAACTAACCCTTCTTTCTTGGAGAAGAAAGAACAGATCAATTGGACAACATATCCTTCCCTAGGTGTAGGTGGTTTGAAACCAAGCGATCAAATTGTTGTTGTTTTTTATGACATGAAGCAAACTTCATAGGGTGCCAATATACGTTTTCATTGTATATGATGCAACCACACAGATGATATGCTAATCCAACACACCCCCTTACTAGGTTTGGAAAATAACCAAGAACCCGTGCTTAAAGCGCTTATCAACCATTTGGTATCGTATCAATTCCAACAATGACATGTCAAGGAGCCTAGACAAGGATAGTTCACAAGTGGTGGTTGGGTAACCTTTCATAAAATCCCAAGAAATTATTTTCACAATGAATGGAACCTCCATGAAAAGTTTTTTGACCACTCAAGATGAGGGAAACAATGATGGGGTATGCACCCTCCAAGCTTCTTAGCCAATGGAAAACCTAGAGTAGAGCCTAAATTTTCCACTAGTTTGAAAAGGACTAAAAGGATTTTATGATCCAATATTATTTCCATCCAAATAGAAATTTGGAATTTGTGTTTTGTGTCATTGATATGATGTGTACCAATACAAGTTGTAGTAATGGAAACCAATGATGTGATGCACCTAAGGTTTTTTTTTTAGTGTGGGTAGGGGGGGTTGGGGGTATTAATTATTGGGTACAATTTCAATTGAATCCTCTAGTTCTTATATTCATAACTATTTTAGATTCCTCTTCAATTTACAATAGTTTTAGGGTGATGTCAAGTTGTGTCATAGTCTTCTCATCCTCTATTTGTGATCTAGGGTTTATTGTCTATGACCAAAAAAAGTGCTTGAAGAAATGTTATGTTCATCAGTCCAATGTTGATATGTATTAATGCACAATTTGTAGTTTTACATTATCTCTCATTCAAAACTAGCTAGTGGTCTTCCCAAACCATAACTTGAACTTATATTGCGACTCAAATCTCCACTATCACTAGTCAAACAAAAAATACGCCATAGGACACTGTAGAAAACAATAGTCCACTTAACAATGGAATGTTGGGGTACTATAGTAGTGGTAGAGTTTTCTCACTAATATCATGATCATGATTATGATAATAAATATAACAGAACTATAAGAAATATGCGAGAATAATAATTAACATAGTGCAAGATCATGTTTGCAATTCTAAAGATAACACAAATAAAACTAATATGTGACAATAGATAACAAGTTATACTAGTGGGAAAATAATAAATGCTAACACATCATAGCTAGAGAATGAACAATTATGAATTGCATTTTCACCTAAATATCCACAAGTATACTTGCGGTGTAAGGATTGAACCATGCTACCACAAGGTAGAATGAGAGAGTGGAGTCACCACTTGGTCTTAGGGAAAACCGAGAAACCCTAGGGGGGATGAGGAGAGGAAGAAAAGAGGAGGGAGTAAAGACACCATATTGTTGGGGGGCTGGAGCCACTGGATTTTTTTTGGGGTTTGTTTTCGGTCCTTTTTTCAGGTGGTTTTTGGCCAATTGTAATATAATTTTAGTTAAGGAATATAATCCGTGTTGACGGATTAGGTTTTTGGATGCCCTATAATCATAAACATTGTATTGTAAATGGTGAAGTTAATATAATGAGAGTTAGAGGTGTGGTTCTAAACATTTGTTGGTTTTCCCAGTTAAGGGTTTCTAGGGTAAATTTATGAGTATTAGGTATGAATGCTATTATTTTCCTTTCTGTTTTATAAAGATTATGTGTGTGCATTGATATAGTGTAAATGTTTAATACTTACAAAGGTCACTACAACATTATTTTTCAAATAATAGAGAGAGAAATATCAAAGACAACACAAAATGCATGCACATAGAGCCAATATTTATGCTTAAAACCCTTAACTAGGAAAACTAACACCTCCATAGATATCTATTAATAACCTTGGCCAAACCAACTAAGCGAGGAAAACATTGACCACTTGAGAAATTTTATAATGGAACATTCTAAGCCTTTAAATAGGATTCATCACATCAAATACCATGGGTTACCCAATACCATTGGCCCATAAACCATGAACGATAATCCTATCATTAATTGTATCAAGGTTGTCTTAACTACTCTATGATTCATTCAATATTAACCCAACACATATTAATTATGGTTTTAATTTGAATTAGTTATATGTGGTTGTAGTTTAATTAGGGTACTTCAATTAGGATTTTTAGCAAGCAATTAACGACAATTAAAAGAGGAAATCAAAGTAAACTAGGGTTAATTCCCAAATATCCTTGGTGAGATAATTAGACTAAGTGTTGTAAATGAAAGAGAAAATAAATGGAAAGGACTCACCTAGATGAGCATTGTTGTAGGTGTTGAAGATTCATAGTCTAGAGATGAGAGTTGTGATAGTCCTCTAAGAAATATTTCCACCTCCTAAATGAACCTCCACAAACAACTCAATATTCCTACATGTTGGCATTTTTTTCCATGCTTGTGCGTGTCCTTCCTAACGTTGGGGAGTTTAGATCCATGGTTTGTTTAGAGTTGACCAATAAAAACCCCAGAACATCGGCATATCAATCCTTGGTGAAGGCTACAAAATCTCTCACCCGATATGCAGAGAGGATCGCAGAGACCATAAGGTCTTGTGACAGGGATGAAGGATAAAAGAATAAAGATCCAATGGGGCTAGCATTCATGCGACTCATATTTGGCAAATTATTAGGACTAAGAAGTAAAAAAATAAACAAACATATCCAAATATCACATGATAGACACAAAATAGGTCATAACTATCGCCTCTTTATTACCAGATTCATTCCATTACGCAGAGGCATACATTAAGTAGCCTATATATGACAACCACATAAATTCATATCTTCATTTATATAAATCCTCATAAATACAACAAATTGTGCAATGCACATTCTCTCAAGACTTCAGACATATGACAGACTGAGAAATATATTTAGAAGTATTACAGTATTACAACAGGCTCAGAGCGATCTCAATACTAAGGATTCAATGAATCTCATCTAAAACATTTAACTAGATCTATTTTTGATGTCACTACTTCCTTTTATAGTTTTCTCTACTCAGGATCTCTGTCTGTTTCTACGCTGCTATAGTCTCTTGACTGAAAAAACTACTTCACATGGTTTTTACACCTGCTTGTAGTCCACTTAGCCTTTAGGAGTCGGGGAAATATTAACTACCCTGCTAGCTCATCTTTTGTCAGCTCCACGATCCCTTGTGCTACTCGCATTAATCATTCGAGAGGATTTCTTGATTTTTCTTTTCTTGATTCTGACACGTGTCTTCTTGATTTCCAGTTCACATAAAAACTGGGATTGAAGTGCATTCAATAATATTTTAGGCTTATTACGCATTGTCAAAACTTGGTATGGTGCACACTCTTTATCATTCCTAGTGTATTACCTTAGGCGCACACAAAACTTTAGAATGAGCGTGCACAACTTCATTTGTGCACGCATGCAAAATGAACCCAAAAATTTGGGTTCCAACAGGCCCCCACTACTATTAGTTGGCTCATCCTTGAGCCAACACCTTTAGGGAATGATTATCGTAATGGAAAACACAATTCTTTTGACTTCCTCCAGAAAATCCTTATATTGGCACTCAGTCTCATTCAAATGGCCCTGGAGATCCTTTGTAAGACGAATAACATCCTTGACTTCCATGGCTATGACCTAAGAGGTTGTTAGGTCTGTGATGTTGAGTTTCTCGATGAGAGGTCCGACAACAACTTATTTGTCAAATAGCTGAGTATGCTAGACCAAGGCCTTATAAACCATTGAAGTGATCAACTCTTGCATAGTCTACTACTTGGTTCAAGATGTAGTGATCTCTTTTGTTATTGTGACAATGGAGAGCATTGTAGCGATGCGCTCCTTGGGAGGAAAATAACCCACATCCCATTTCTGTTGCATGATTTCAGCCTATGTTGCACAAGTCCTATCATAGAGAGTACTGAGCTTGAGAGGGATATGTAAATGATCCCACAAGTTGAATCTTTGAGTGACTAGTGCAGCGAGCCCTTGGGCAGGGTTTCAGCCCTCCTAAATGGTTTCTACGGCCTGAGAGATCTGCTATTGGAGGGCGATCTCCTACAATGTTACTTGTTGTAGTCATGCTCGAAGTTCGATATTCTTGGATTGCAGAACCCGAACATGCTCGGTGATTTCTTTCATTTTCTATAGGAATGGAAGTTCCAAATGCACCTGTTCAGGTTGGGAAACCTGGGAATAGGATTCGTGAAGAGCAATGACCATTTCATTGTGGTCACTAAAAATGGCCACATATTGGTCCTTTGCTTCTACATGCACGACCAATTCAACAATGTGTAAAGTTTTATAGGCTTCTTCCATTTCCTGAAGCACGTGAGATTCTTGTTGTAATTGGAATTGTGTGGTGTCATGACTGGAAAGTTTTTTCTCATAGTGGAGGCATCGCTGGGATGCTTCTAGTGGATGGATTGTTTGCGTTCTCTGAGCTCGTGGACCATGGTAGTGATAAATCTTTGGATTTATGATGTAGGGACCTATGACTAAAGGGATGAATGTGAGTGGAACGATACTAAGCACTCGGTGAGGACCAGATCTCAGAACCTCGATGGAAATATTTGTGGAAGGTGGAGATTCTAGTAGGGAAGGCGAGGTAAATTGTTGTCCCAGAATATGCATTTTCCTGATCATTTCATTTTGGGAAGCTTGTTTTCTTGTGGACTGCACGCAAATATCCTTCATTAGTTTCGCAACTTGGTGACTTTGAGTGGGGTAACCCTCATAGATTTCCTTATGGAATGTTGTATGTAGGTGTTTGCTAGACCTAGAGTGGGGTTTGGATTGGTATATGGGAAATGTGGCTTATTCTACAACAGGGGTTGGCCATGGTGGAGGCGATGGATCGCATTCGAACCTAGAGTCGATGTTTATCTAAGTTGGGGTTTGAGTCTTTGACACCCGCTTTATATTTTTAGCTTTGGTAGTGTCCCTATTAGACCCACTAACATTATGAGATCATGCAACAGAGTTGGGATATTCTATATTCTTGGGTTCTGTTGCTATGTTATCTCCCTCAGTAACAACCTTAGGCTGGTCCTAGGAATTCTTTGTCCTGATTTCAAATTCAAATTGTATATATGAGAAAGGAGATTGGTCTTTGGTCGGCCATTGCTCAAATACCACTATAATATCCCTCTTAGTAATACATAATGGAGGAATGACTTTCGTTTTACTTGTAGTTGTGTGGGTAAATGTAATGACATAATGAAAATTGCATGTGAATCGAAGGTAATGCTCATACCTATTGAAGATGTGGGACGGGATGCATACTCACTCGGTAGAAGCATTGATCAATTGGGTGTACCATTTCTTGAATGATTTAGAAATGAAAACCTGCTCCTTGACATCCTTGATATGATGGAGTGATAAGAACCAATGATCTAGAAAGGAGGGGAAAATAGCCATTATATCGATTTTAAAGCCCCTGGGTGGCTTCCAGAGTGCCAAGCACGGTAATAAAAGGACCCAGTTGTAATGAAATTCCTTTGCCTCGTCTTGAGTATTCAGGAAGTCAATGGCGAGTTCTTTAAATAGGTAAGGGGCCCAAGCCATTTGATTCCCCTCAACACAATGCTCAACCATGAGAAATACCTCGATAGGACATTCTTCCTTTCAACACTTGCGAACAAGCTTGCATGCAAGAAATTGAGTTGTAAACTTGACCGCTGAATCGTTGATTCTAGGGATGAGAATGCCGCATTTTCCTCTATGTGTGCATTATTTAGATTGCACCTCCTCCAATGGTGCATTCTTTTCCTTATGACTATTTGTTGGATTTTCCTCGGAAGTGGGAAGACTAAAGACACTGTGTATAATGGCATGGTTGATGAGATATGACTAGTACAACCAAAGGTATCCCCCTTGTACTTTGGTGAGGAGGAAACAAACACATGAATGCATGGCCTGGGCCTGACCGAAGTATGGAAAATTAAAGAGGGATAGGATCCCATATCTCTTTAATGTTCGTTCCCACTCTTGTATTATCATTTTGTCAGTGCCACCGTCACCCCAGATGACCTCTATGTATTTTTTGACTTGAATTTCATGGAAATGGTGGGGGTCACGTATGTTATAATCGACATACTTGAGCAGGGGTACCTTTGTGAATGGAAGGCCTTCAAATGGGACTCTGTAGGGTAGTACATGATTGAAAAGCAATTTTTCTTTCATGGCCTTAGCTTTTGGTCTGGCTTTAGGTTTACTTGATGAAGCCATACCAGAAATGGTGGTAATGGCGCTGGACTATTCCCAAGAAATGGGATGTGGGGATTGGTGAAGGTATGTATTACAATGATGGTGAAGGAGTGTATGCAACATGAAGAAAAGAGGTGAGGAAGTGGAAGGTTGGGGTGGTTCTTAACATAATGCATCTGTAATGACACTTGGCTAATCATGCAGGCAAAGCTATTATCCCATATTTTTTGTTGTGTTGGATGGTACACTGCCCCAGTTCGATTGTTGGAGTCAGCGTGCTAGAAGTTGTTTTTTCATTATCACTTTAATGCCGATATTTGCGATTATTTCTACAAGTAATTTTATCTTTTACTTTGAATCGGGGAAATTGTCCTCTTGCCAATGATGTTTATGAGCCATCATTCCCGAAATTAGATGTAGTGGACATGTCAGAAGTACCTGCCACTTTGACCATTAAGATTACAAATTTGTTACCGCCACCATATCTTCAAAATTAATGAAGATGTAGAAGACATGGAACATACACAAATTTACTTGTCGGGGGTGTTGTGCATGGTCCTATGCACCCTGACAGGATTTAACTGGTGGCTTAGAGGGACAGAGTGACCCCAGGTGGGTTGCAACATATCTGCATGCGGGTGAAATCGGTCAACGTTCATGTGGGAGGTAGGAGAGAAAGCTCAACCGGTTCTGGTAGGATCCATTAACTAATTGTGCCATCGATAATGATGCTGGAGTCGTTTGTGTGCTCAATGGTGTTGGGGAATAGTCGTGCAAGGAAAAAATCGTCGTGTGATTTTGAGGTTTTCATGCCTTTTCCAGTGTAGAATTGGGGAACCTTGGATATAGGATGTTTCTTGGGTAGCCTGTAGCAGAAATTCATATACTGACCACACACGTTGCACCATTGCTTATATATCCAATGCCTTTCAGAAGAACATGTATATTGATGAATATCGACATCTGGTTGAAGTATTTCTTGCATGAATTCTTCGACAATTTCCCATTCACGATAAGGCTCCTGATGTGCATCCCACCACCGCGCATGAATTCCTAGGAGTACTGTATCAAGTGCACGAGCTCTCTGATGTTCAGGAATGTGATTTATCCATGCAATAAATGTGTCCATTAGCTCCGATTCATCATACTGATATGATCCAAATTCCTCCCCATGCTCCTCTAGAGAGATATGCATGCACCTCCTTTAGAGAGATATGCATGCACCTCCTTGTTGATACTTCATATAAATTTCTTTTCCACCTATCTATGACATCCTCAGAATATGTGTCACAAGACTTGACACTTCTCTAGCTTAACTCTCCATATGTAGTGGATTTGATGTAGTCCTCCCCATGGCTTGTGATATTACAAATATTTTCAATGACTAAGCTATGCACATCCTCATCCAATGTATCATTATACCTATCACGTTCATATGGATCTAGTGGTGCGACCATGCACATGGTGTCTGTTTCAAAGGGCATTTACCTCTTCTTCAAGTTCAACACTGCATTATTATTAAAGTCCCAGTCAATGCCCAATAATGTAGGATATTGATTAGATTCATCCATAATCTCTATGACCTCAAATTCAACCTTTGTTTTTACTCCTTCTATGTTCACTTCCACTTGCTCCAGTCAACTGATTAGGTATATTTTGTATTGATTGGCCAACCACAGTTGGATGGGAGACCAGACCAACTTTGGTTTTCCCATCACCTCCCAATATTTCTTCGGTAAAATATTCACGTCGGAACCCAGATCCAACATGACTTGAGCCATGTCATAGTCATCAAGTTCTAATGTTATCTTAAATTCTCATCCAATGTGATTTTTCTTGCGGACCTAAGATACATCTCTTTCTAGCAGCGGAGCTGATATGGCTGTCGCCACTCCTTGTTCCTTCATGCAAGTAGCTAACATCTGAGTCAAATTAATTACAACTTATGGATCATTCAACAGTCGCAAACAACAATGCAAGAAAGAACTTACTTGGTCTTCAGATTCTTCCTTGCGATCCAAGTCATGTAAGACTTCTGCACACACTGTGCATTGTTATTCCTCCTGGCACTATCCTTCATGTGCATTCTTCTTAGCATGTCACAACTCAGTCTTTCTGCGAGATTATTCTATTGAATGTCACATCACACGCTATATTTCTTCATGCACATGAGCTTCCTCCAATGATCTTTATGTTGCATGCTACAATTCCTCACACACACGATATTCTTCTAGGGACATTTGCATCGTGCGTTGTACCTCTTTAGGGATCCGAGCTTCTTCCACTGATTGTTTAGTCACGCGTTGAATTTCTCGCATTCTCTTTCTCCTTATAGTGCTCTATGTGCATCGTACATGAACTGATTTTGTTGGGAAACATCAAACCTTGGAGGGGGATGAGGTGCCTTCCTTATATTTCCGTCTGTATTTTGACCTTAGCCTTCACCATGATTAAAGTTTGATCTTGTTTTCACTCCTCCTCGGGTTACTACCTGAACATAAACCTCTTCATTCTTCTTCTTATTCTTGTGTGAATCCACATGCACCATGTTGCAATTGGAATTTTTGTCTTCCCACTTTTTCAACAAGTCGGGACAGTCTTCGGTGACATGCTCAGGACTATAGCAATATGCATAAAGCACACACAATTTGGTACAAAACCTTGATACATGACCCAAATCTCCACAATTAAAACATGTGGTGGGTCTATCCCCTCCTTTTCCATATCCTCGGCTGCAATCATGCCCATATCCACCTCAGGGACCTCCTTGGTATCCTCCTCTTTCCACACCACCATGCTCACCACCCTTCTACTCTTCCTATACTTGTAATGCATTGCGAGTGTTATCTTGCATCAACTGGAGTGAGGAAAAATTATTGACATCATGTCCGACGAATTTACATAACTTGAAGAATGGATTATGGGTCGTTGTATGGTACTTTTTCAAAGTTGGGCAGCGGGGTGACACATGGCCCAACTATTCGCATATTTCACACCATTCTGTCTACCTAGATGGAAATGGACTGGGTGCCCCCATTGCCACATAATTTGGTGGGAAAAGGAATTCATCTCTCTGATTCCTTTTTGAGCGATAGGTGGTAAAACATACCTTCTCACGCACGACCTTCATCTTAGCCATATCTTGCAATTGCATCGTCAGGTTGACTAGTTGCGATTACACCTACACCAAACTTGATGACGTCTCCAACCCTCCTAGAGTAGCTTTCAAACACATTAAAATTTATACGACCTCCGCTTGAGTCATCGCCTTTTACTAGGTGAGAGGGACTCGAATATGGGGAAGTAACCCCGTAATAAACCATTATTTTTGCTACACGTCAACCTATCCAATAAAATTTTAAACCGCTGGTCATAATCCCATATGGTCTTGTCTTCCATCTGTTTGATCTCTTTTATCTCTATGATACATTAGGATTTTGACTTAGGTTTTTGCAAATCCCTAAGTAAATACTGCTTAATCTCTGTCAGGGATCTCGTCTGTCCCACTAGAGCAGTATCCTTATAGTTCATATACCATGTCAAGGCTCTGTCCCTAAATGTGGTCTCCAACTGCACAATTTTAGCTTCTTCGTCTATAATTCTCTTCACAAACTAGATTGCTTCACATGTAAACCAATGTTTCTTTGCATCATCCTTACCCATTCCACGGAACACGGGTACCCTCAAGGTACTGTCTTGATTTTTCATCCTAAAACTCGAGCCAGTTCCTCCTCTCTTACTGCTAGGGGTTTGATTTCTCAACACCAATACTTCTTGGGGTAAAGTAGTGCCGACTTCACCTTATTCTTCACTCATATATTCTCTTCTATATCCTTATTCTCTCTCTTCTACTCCAATTGCTTCACTATCTATTGTTCTTTCTTCTTGATTAAAAATGTGCAAGGGGGGGTAAGTCTATCTTCTTCTGAAATTTCTCGTGAGGTGACCCAAAGAGTTTCCTACTTTCAGCCATGCAAGACCATCTTCTATTTCAAATTCATCTCCCCCACCATTAAGGGAGCCTCCATCTTCCTCTTCTTTCGACATACCAACATGCTACGCTCTATCTTCCTGTCTTATCTACGCACCAAAAATTTGTGCTCTGTCTTCCATTCCGATCCGCGCACTACCACTTTGCACGCTATCTTCCTCTCCTAACAACACACTACTGCTCTACGCACCCTTGTTTCCTCTTATCGATGAACCACTACTCTTCGCTTCATCTTCCTTTAAGGCCGCGACACTCCAAAACAACCAAGGGGTGCATATTTCGTCATCTAGGCCCTTACTATTATCATTACCGGTATCCCTACTAGACACCCTATCCTCTATGCCATGCCTCTTCACGAGACTATCCTCATATGTGCTCCACTCTGACACAATATTCTCTTCCTCACTACAACCTGGTGCGGTTTCTTTTCTCTTCATCCTGGGCCCTACCCCTTGTCATGGGCCCCTGGCTAACTCTTTTCCACCTCTCTGCTCCACTTTTCTTCTTATCTCAACTCTTATTGCGTACCTATCTCTTTTTCTCCTCTACTCCTCTGGGTCCATTCCATTCCTCACCTCACCTCAACAATTTCTGGATCCTCCTCAATGGATCTATCTTATCTTTGAATTTCCATCATCTTTGCAACCCCCCCCGCGTGCGCTGGGGAAGTTTAGTCATCCATTCAATTGGGATCCATGCACATAAACCCTTTCTCCATGAACAACATTTTTATCCAAAGTGGAATTTCTTCTAGCATCTGCTTTCTCGGTCCTTCCACGAAATTTCTTTCAGCCTCACTGAAAGAATCGACATATTCCACGACGAACTCAACATTGTAGCCTTATTTTACTCGAGAAAAACATAATTCAATTGCTTGAGTCCACCTATTATCCAAAACTTTCAATATTTCAAGCTTGGCTTGATCCCAAACCACTGGTTCCAATGGCCACACAATAGAATTGGTAGCAATTTTCCTTTTTAGCCATTCAAATAATAAACAAGGAAATTCAACAAAGAAAAGCTCATGCACATCTGTGTATAGATAATCATCTTTCCATTTTTTCACATTCACTCTCAAGCCCTCAGTTCCTTGTAGGGAAAACTCATGCTCTTTTGTAGTCAACTAGTCTTGAATTTCATCCCGAGATGGATGCCACCTCATCTCTTGCCTTCATCATTCTTAAAAAAATTCAGCTCCCGAAAATGGAACCATTTGTTGGTGTTTTTCTCCATTCTTGCACGCGTCCTTCCTAACGTTGGGGACTTTAGACCCAGGGTTTGTCCAGAGTTGACCAACAAACACCCCAAAGCATTGACATATCTATCCTTGGCCAAGGCCAAGGAAGGTCTCACCTGAGATGTAGAGATGATCACATAGACCATAAGGTCTTGTGACAAGGATGAAGGATAAATACGCAAATATCCATCGAGGTTGGCATTCACACGACTTATATTTGACAAATTATTAGGACTAAGAAGTAAAACAATACACACACATATCCAAATAACACATGTTAGACATATGATATATCATAACTATCACCTATTTTTTACTAGAGTCATTCCATTACACAGAGGCATACATTAAGTAGACTATATATGACAACCACAAAACTTCATATCTTCATTTATATAAATATTCAAAAATACAACACATTGCACAATGCACATTCTCTCAAGAATTTAGACATATGACATACTGAGAAATATATTCAAAAGCACTACAATATTATAACAGGCTCAGAGCAAGCTCGATACTAAGGAATCAATGAATGTCATCTAAAACATCTAGCTAGCTCCAATTTTTATATCACTGCATCCTTTTATATCTTTCTTTGCTCATGAGATCTTTCTCTTTTTGCTCTGCTCCACTAGCTCGACTAACAAAACTGCCTTGCACACTTTTGGCACCTGCCTGTAGTCCACATAGCCTTCAGGAATTGGGGAAATCTTAACTGACGTGCCAACTCATCTTTTGTTAGCTCCATGATTTTTTGTGCTACTGGTAGTAATCATTCGAAAGGATTTCCCGATGATTCTTTTCTTGATTTCGGTGTGCGTCTTCTTGATTTCTAGTGCACATCAAAACTGAGACTGGTGCACATTCAATAATATTTTAGGCCTATTGCACACTATCAAAACTCAGACTGGTGAACACTCTTTGTTATTCCTCGCGCATTACCTTAGGAACGCACAAAACTTTGGAATGAGTGCACACAACTTCGTTTGTGCACGCATGTGAAATGAACCCAAAATTTTGGGTGCCAAAACTACAAAACATACTTATAGTGGCCTGTAATACAATCCAATAATAACATTAGTTCTACCATGTAATGATATATCAATAAAATAATGTATGGCGACCCAAAGTGCCTCTAGAGGAGTTTGATACCTCCCTTTCCCTAGCTATGCTCAAATCTCACTTAAGGTTGTAGGGTTGAATCATCCAAGGTATGATAGGACTAAGCCTTTGAATATTCCTTAGGTTGAAACAATAAGCCTACAAGGTTAGGGCCACACTAACAATAATTGATTCACATTGAGGTGTTTGAGAAGACAAGTACGAGTATCCTGTTATAGTGCAAGTTGTAGGTTGGGCAAAGCCCGACCCAACCACAAAAGCATGTGCTACAACTATGGGACACTACACCCAATGTCACCTTGATGTAGGTCACACACTTCAAGGGTGACTAGGTCACTCCAGGGAGGAGATCCCGATGACCCTAGGGGGAATGAGAAGGATGAAGGGAAGTGTAAGGAGAAATCCCCCATAAGGTCAAGTGATGGAATAAATTATTGGTTGAAAATTGTAAGTGAAGAGAGGTAAAGAGATAGTTACTGGTGCACCTGTACCTGCCCGAGACACAAGAAAATACACTTTTCCAACCAAGTATAGTAATGGATCAGCAAGTAAATCATGTTGTTCCTAAAATAAAATAGCATACAATTTAGTAAATAAGCTATAGATTACATCCAAATCAGCGAGTAAGAGGTCTATATTAGTTAGCAATGTCAACAATAAAACTAGTAACCAATGTGGACCAAAAAGAACACTTCAAGATTGAATAAAGATGGCTGTCATAAAAGTAAATTTATGCATCAGTATATCAGCCTTAAGGCTGTAGCATTCAATGGAGTACAAAAACAAATCTGACCATCAAAAAGTGCCAAAATCTATCCCAATAGATGCACCTAGGTTAGTAGTTTAAACTAGCAAAGTTAGAGGGTTAATCTAGGGTTAGTTTGTGATATATTAGCAATTAGGGTTAGAGTTTAAAGCAGCCCCAATGGCTGTAGTTAGTTTTACTACAGAAATAAGAATTCATGGGAGAAAGAGTATTCCCTAATGGAGGAAGAATCCCCAAGGCATCAAGATTATTATCCAAAAGAGACAACTTCAAAAATTGAAATTTGTACGTTTACCAAGGCAACAATTTATTTCTCCCATGCAATAAGTAAATGACTAGTGCCTTTAAGAAAGGGTAAATGGATTCAACAAAATGTGAAGAATCTATATAGGCTACTTCCTTGGGGGTGTAAATCCTTTTACTCCCCAAGGAAAGCTTCTCTTAGCTAAGGTTTCAACTAGGAGGGCGTATGGAATTATACTCCTCTTAGTAAACCCTTATGAAGCAATATTCCCTTACCAATAAAATGCTAGAAACACAAGTAGGGGTGTATTCTCTTATACTCCCTACTTGTCTCAAGCAAATATAACCTTTAACTTGTACCAATGAAAATACAATGAAATAAATGGCACCTTCACGCATTAAAAAGGTAATAAAAGCTAGACTAACCACCAAAACGAAATGAAGAAAACCTTCCAAGGCTAGCAAACCATCTCCATCAACCATAACCAAGACAAAGCCATAAACAAAGCACAAGAGGCAAAATACTCCAAGTGCAGTGAAAATTTTAGTCCTAGAGCCTCTCACAATGGAGAGTTATGTCTTATGTAAAAATGAAATGAGGTGATCTCAATTTATATCACCCTCCTAAACATAATTTTTCCACAATTGTCCATAATATTAGGGTAAAACAAAATACAAGGGGATAACAACCCTTTTCTTTCCCCTGTACAATAATTTAACACCATTTTACACATTGAAAAACCTAAAACAAAGTTGACGTCATCCCTTGAAGGAGGACATTTTGGTGGGTTACATACAATAATTGAACAAAAGCACCATTGCATCGACACACCATGAGTCACATACCCAACCAATTATCTGGTAGGTCACATTCCTATACTCCAGGTAGGTAAGTGTATGTGAGAATTAAAGTGAAAAATCCATACACCATATATTTCCCCCTTGCTAGAGCTACTATCCATAATCTTGGAATAGTGGCAAGTTAAAAAGAAGGAAGAGAAAGTAGAAAAACAATAGAAGACAAGGAGAAAATAATGGCGACAACAATGATAATGGCAAAGGGGGAGTCTACAAGTATACGCATCATAATCTTACTACCCCGACTTCAAGGGGGTATTCATCCATTGGCTAAACCACTAATGTCCTAGTTGTTTGCATGTGAATCCATGCTTGAGAATCAATAAACTAAGGTAGACATATGACATACATGTGTGGGAAATATGATGTCAATCATACATAAGACAAATAGAAAATTCAAAAGATAAAAAGGAAACAAAATTCTTGACAAACATTGAATTATGGGAGGGGATATGAATAATTATAACTATGATGAAATCAAATTAGTAGCTAAACTATGACATGTCAATTCCAAAATGAGACAATGAACAATAAGTTTAACTTCAATAACTAAACTATAAAATAAAATGAGATAGGTCTAGCTATCATGAAAGGGGTATAATAGCCAGATTATGAAAAATATGTCAAAGAGGACATATGAGAGAAAGTGAAAGAGAGAAATACATGTTCTTACTCAAACACAAGAGATGCAATGTGAGAGCCAATTTTCAATGAGATATTAAAAGAGACCACTTGGGGATACTAGCAAGATAAAGGTGAGTAATACAAAATAAGGACTATAAAGTGAAATAGATGATAAATGAAATAAGTGAAATGTGAAAAGAGAAAGAGAGGAAAGTTTACAATTGTGATACTTGCACTTCCCTAATTGTGGGAGTTGATGGTAGAAGATATCGAAGGTGTAAGATGTGTGAATGATGATCTCAGTACCCAAGTAAGATATGTACCTAAAAAAAGGGTTGGCAACTTTCCCCAAGTGGGGAAGGGATAAAGACAACAAATTTCAAGGAAGGATAGGAAGCGAGAAAAGGAAAAAGGAAAAAAAGGATGAGACAATAATGCTAGGAAAGAACTTGCAAAGGCACATGGGGTGAGCGGTAGTAATGCTAAATCAAAAACAGAAAAGGAAAAAGCTGAGTGGCAACACTATATTCATAGGTGGCAAGAGGTGGCAACACTAGATTAGAACTAGTGAAGGGAAAATGTGATAGGTGGAAATGATAGACCAAACCTAGTGAAGGAAAGAGGCCAAAGTAGCTATAGAATATGGAATGCATCAACCAAGGTCAACATCTTAGGGAGGAAACCAAAATAAGGGGCGATGCGATTAATTTCATACAAGGTGAAGTTATCTTGAGTTAGTCCCTAGTCGAGGGAGTGACTAATTGAGAGATAATTGTTTGTAAGGTGTCCAAAAAGGAGAGAAGGGAAAGACAAGGGTGTTATCATGGTAGACTATATCTTGTACCAACAATAGAAGGCCTAAGTTGGCCTCACAGAGGTTTCGTTATGAGACACGACATCATTCAACTTGGTGAATCCATATTAAAATATGGAAACCATATAAAGCTAGTACAATGTGTCAATATACCAACAAAAGTATAGGGATAGGGACAAACCTTGCCTAAATTATCTAGAGAAAATATGGAAAATAGAGGAGATAGGGAGGGAAGGAAGAAAATAAAGAAGGATGTGAGATGCTAGAAGAGAAGAGAGGAGAGATTTCCTTGAGTTAATCAAGGAATGAAAAGAGGAAGAGATCTATGTTGATGTAGAGAATGGGAGAGTCAAATGGAGGGATAAACTCTATTAAGGTGTATAAATAGAAATAAGACTCCTTGAACACATGAATCTTGTAAGGAGATGTTGTAATAATTCATGATCACTTGCAAGGAGATCAAAGAGATCTAGAAACCTAAATAATAACAATACTTATAGAAATTTGCAAGAAAGAAATAAAGAAGAGAAGATTTACTCTTGAAGTACATAATAATTAATCATTGACCCACAATGTGAGTATTTATAATAAGTTCAAATCCTAAAAGAGGAAATTCGAATTACATGATGCATTGTGCATGAGAACCTAGTTAGACTTAAATTAAAGCTTAAATGACCTAATTTAGCCATATAAATATCTAAAGAGCGAGTTAACTACACCTAGATGAAAATTGATGACATAGTTACCCAAAAATAGGGATCAAATCCATGAATAGATCATAGAAAATAGAAAATAGATAAAAATAGTTAAGTGGACTTCCTTCCTTGAATCTAGGGATCAGGTTCCTAAAATATCTCTAGGAACTAAAAAATGGGAAACAGAGTCCTAAATTCAAGAAATTGGATGCTAAAATAAAGGAAGAGAGTGAGAAGTACACCCTTAATGGCTAAAGATAGTAGTTTTCTCCCTAAAATCTGTTCACTTAGTAAAACTTTGTCAAATTTTGACCAGTAGTGTCGTGAGACAAAGCTATAGATGACATGTGTGAGAGATTAAGGTTAACAATATGGGAATATTCTCTAACACCCCCTCATAAGCATAACTTGGTGAAACATAATGCAAAAAATTGGGCCCTCACCAAAATATGCCATTTTATGTACTCAAGTACAAGAAAAAATCCTCATGTAGTGAGGAAAGAGGGGAAAACCACATGGGGAAAAACCCCTCCTCAAAATAGGATGATTATAAGAATATTAGGAAGTCTCATTTGAAGTCTCCACCACTCCCAAGTGTCCCCACAAGTCTTTGAACTGCTGCTCTTGACCGACTTGGTGAAGGTGTTTGCAAATTGATTCAATGACGGGGAATCCTGGATATATCCCTATGGTTGATCCATACAGATCTCCTCCTCAAGGTAGAGATGAATAAATACACTCTCCATGTGGTGAACCTCCCAATGTATGACTATTTCAATGGCTAAAAGTAACCTGATTGAGTCCAACTTTGCAACTAGTGCAAAGTTCTCTGTGTAGTCAATCCCATGAACATGCAAGAAGCCCTTAGCTACAATCCAAGATTTGTACTTGCTAACAAGTCCATTAGCTTCCATATTAGTTTGGTATATCCATAGACACCAAACAATATTCCTACTAGGAGGAAGTGGAACCAACTACCAAGTTTGATTCCGAATGAGGGAATCATATTCCACATCCATTGTAGCCTCCCAATAGGGGTTTTCAACAACCTCTAGATAAGACTGAGGATATAATATGGATACCATATATAAATGAATTAGAAGAAAATACTTAGTAGTATATAGTTCTTTTGGAGCATCTTGATACTGAGATCTAGTCCTCTATGTATCTGTTGGATCACCCACTAAATCTCTTGCTACTTGTAGAGTCCACTGTGCCCAAACTAGTCTCGGTGCTGGATCTATAATAAAATTCTCATCTAAGTCACTTTCTTCCCCATCATCATCTGATATCTGATATGAATATGAAGTATGATCAAAATCTGAAAGAACTACATCAACTGGAAGTGGTGGATCTATAATGGCATCCTCCTGAAGTGTAATGCAAAGGACCTTCTTTTAATTTAGCACTTCTTGCAATGAAATTTTTTCCAATAAGAGGGTTCAACCTACTCACTTCATTACCATGGGTCTGAATTAAAGTAAAATAGGACTTAAGAATGAAATGGGAAAATTAATACAACCTAGAATTGTGATATGCTACCCCAACTGCAACTTGTGACTCGTCGGAAATATCTTAAATCACTACTGACACTGGATTGAGTACCACTTGCTTTCTGGATCCTAAATGTGTGATCCGATACATAGAAAAAAAATTGTGGACATCCAGGGTACATGCAACACATTTTGAAAATATGCATTCTTTAAATCAATTACACCTTTCCCACATACCTGAACGAGTGTATCGTCTCCCATTAAAATGGGAGGACAAGTGCATGGCTCCAAGGAAATGAAGGAATCCTTTGAGGAAACCATATGATCAAAGGATCCTAAATAAAAAAATCATGTTTCTGATGATTCATGAACAACAAATAAAGCATGACCATTTCATCCTTTACCTTCATCATCCGGGGAGTTATCAACTTCCTTCTTCCTAGCATTCTCTAGTACATGTCCACCTAATTTGTTTTGTTGAAGGATACATGCCATTTTATCAATTTTACTCTTCATGCATGCATGTTAAGAATAAAATCCTCTATTCCAATAACCACACTTCGCTTTTTCCTTGTCTAATTTCCGCCTTTTTGGATCGGAGGTCTCCCTAGCAAACTTGTGAAAACTGTCCTTTTTAGGATCTGTGTCTTTTTCACCTTTGAACTTTTGCTTGAATTTGTTTCTAAACTTATCATTTGCTGCAAGTGCATGTTCCTTTTATGACCTAAGTGAACCCATTTGAACAAGTTAATATTTCTCATAAGTGAGAGAATCAACAAAAGCATCCAAGGGAGGCATCTTCCAAGCAACTCCCATCGCTAGTTTTGTAGCATGAAAAGAAGAGACAAAGACTGAGTATTCATAATTCAGTTTTGATAGAACATAAAGAATGAGATGATATTCCTTCTTACCTATTTCGCATAGCTTGATATTAGTAAAAAAAGTCTTGAATTTGGTGATGAAGTCCTGAATAATGTCGAAGTTACTCGGGCTCAAAGCACCAAGCTCATTCTCTAATTAGTGACCTCTAAGTGCATCATGATTCTCAAAAAGTCGTTCCAATGTGGTCTAGGATTTGTTAGGAGTAATAGTAGATTTGATGTGAAATAAAATATTTGTAGAAATAGAGAGGCACAAAAACCCAAAGGCTTCATCCATATAGTTGAAATACTTTGTTTTCTCCATTGCATAATTTGGTTCAATCTCTATTCCCATAGTAATCTTGTACAATACTTTACTGCGTAGAAGTATGACCATATGTGACTTCCATTCAAAGTAATTTAATGGAGTGAGCATTATTTGTCGGGGTTGATCCATTATAGTTTTTGTGTTTGATCTTGATGTGACTTCTTCTTGCAAAAAAGTATGTTAAATCCTAGATTCCAACATGCTATGATACCATTTAATAATTGATGATCACCTACAAGGAGATGAAAGAGATCTAAAAACCTAAAGAATAACAATACTCATAGAAGTTTGCAAGAAATAAATAAAGAAGAGAAGATTTACTCTTGAAGTACATATGAATTACTTAATAACTTGATAATCATTGACCCGCAATGTGAGTATATATAAGAAGTTCGAATCCTAAAAGAGGAATTTTGACTTACATGATGCATTGTGCATGAGAACCTAATTAGACTAAAATTAGACCTTAAATGCCCTAATTTAGCCATACCAATCTCTAAATATTGGGTTAACTACACCTAGATGTCAAGTGATGACTTAGTCAACCAATAATAGGGATCTACTCCATGAATAGATCATAGAAAATAGAAAATAGCTAAAAATATTTAAGTGGAGCCCCTTCCTTCTTTGAATCTATAGATTAGGTTCCTAAAATATCTCTAGGAAATCAAACATAGGAAAAAGAGTCCTAAAGTTAAAAAATAAGATGCTAAAATCAAGGAAGGTAGTGAGAAGTGCACCCTTACTGGCCGTTATAAGCAAAACCTGTCTGTTGGGACATATCCAACCTATCCAACTGTGAAGCCGGTTACAACCTCTTTGATAGCTCGGCACGAGGCAAATACTACCATCACCTCAGATGGTCCTTTAGCTAAGGTGGAAAGGAAGGAGAAAAAGGTGTGGTGAAATAATTACAAGAAGTATTTCTTAGGACACCCAACTTGGGTGTTGTCCTCCCTCAACTTCTTGGATGGAAAAAATGGTTTGGGGGGTGAAAATTATGGACAATAGGATGAAAATAAGTTCATTGTTTTTTAGGACAACAAACTAAACAAATCCAACAACGATCTGTTCGCTCCCTTAAAGCCTTGGAAAATGGCCCAGAATGGGTTCACGGGGTAAATCAGGGTCCTAGACAATAGACCAGTGGATGCCTCAAGTGAAAAAAAACAAAAAATAAGGGTGAAAAATGAGTTTAAAAGATACAACCAAGTCTTTTCAGATGGTTGTAAATTGCGAACAACATGTTGTTCAAATCTTTTAAGGCAGGGAAACAAGCCCATAATGGCTTGGTACTCCCTGGGGTGACCCATGAAGTGATCCCAAAAAAATGTCAAAACAAAAAGGGGGGATGTAAATCAAGATGGACAGTCTTTTTACGAGTTGTTACAACTATGTTTAGGAGAGTATTTACAGCTGCAATTTCTATTCATGGATAAAGGGTGGACTGGCAAAAGGTTTGACTTTAAAATGTATTTTATTGGTGAATTTTCAGTTATTAACACATGCATTGGCCACCAAACTGTTTTAAATGTTATCTCGATCAGGAAAACATATCCCATAACTGTGCCAACCAATATAAGAAGATTAGTCTTAGAAAACCATGATGGTTAGGTTTAAGAGTGCCCCATGCAGTTTAGAGAAGCATGGATTAGCCGCTTCTCGTCACTCGCGCTTTCAGGTTTTTAAATCCACTTCGATGGAAGAAGGATACATGCGAAATGAAAGAGGCCCAGGACCCCCCTATAGGGAGTTTTAGATGATCTTACCCAAGCAGTGTAGTATCCCAACCAAGATGATCTATTCAACTCCTTGACCATGTGGTACTAAGGAAAGACCACTATACTAACTCGACAACTTCCGAGGGGATCCTAATGAAGACTCCCTAGCTTTGACACTTAGTATTCTATGGAATTGAAATTGCTTGAAATAAAGGACTAGGCCATCCACGTTGCAAGGTCACGTCTCACTTTCGCAAGCATGCCTCCTGGTCAATAAATTGAAATCTATCTAAATATTTATACAAAAACAAGTAAATAAGTATGTGACATATACGTCACGTCTAAATAATATGTGTACGCATATAGCTAAATATTATAGGTTTTGTTTTTAATGTTTATGGGGCAGACCCTTGCTTTGTTTTCAAATGTTTTGTGGTTTTCTGAGTGTTATTAGCTTGCTGATTTTTGCATGGCCCCTTTAGGGGCAGCCAAATGTAGAATAGCGTACGAGAAAATATACAATGAAGAATGAAAAAATCAACTAATTACAAGTAAACAATTATACCATTCAACCCAAAGGAATGGACTGAGGCTCTTAGTGAGCGGCAAGGACACCATATGCATGAAAGCCCCAACTGAGTCCTTGTATGGGGATTGGAAGTTTACTTATTAAAATTCGAAACAGTGATGATTATTTATGAAGGTAAAAATCAGATTTTACAAATATAAATTTATAAGCAAACTACTCAAACTATCTACACAAGCAAAGCATATCGACATGGGGTATAAGTGAATTTTTTTTTGAATGAGTGCAAGTGAATTTAAGGTGAAAATGAGAGTGATTGGGTGGATTTACCGATAAGATTTGATGTTTTTTCTTCGCCGTCCTGCTGGCCCCTTTGCCTCAAATAGGTCTTTAGATGGCCCCCAACCACTTAGTAGAAGAAGAGTAGGTGACTGGATTATATCGTTGCAGGAAAACAACAAAATTTTAGTGATTATATATGAAAAAAATGAAAAAAATGCAACATAAATTTACACATAAAAGATAAATAACAACCCACTAAGATGGTTGTCCCGGGGGGAAAAATTGACCAAAATGTTAAATTTTCCTGTTTGGGGCAACAAGGTTAGTAACCGAAAAATGATAACCAAAATTTACATGAAAGAGATAAAGAAGAAAACAAGCATGAAAAACCAACTAAAAGGCTTATTTAAGGGCTGTCCTAAGGGGCCCTAGGACTCCCGACCATTAGCGAAGAATGAAAATAGCTGAATACTTGAGAAACTCTGTACTAAAACACGTCAAACAAATTAAACAAAGCTGTTAGAAAATGAAAGCAAGTAAGTTAAACCCAAGGAAGCAACAAAAAACACCTAGCTAACCAATCCCTCCTAGACATAGCTAACATACCAAGTATTTACTACTACCCCTCAACCCTTAACCAACAAGTGACATGTCCAACAACTAAAATTTAACAAGTATCACACACACAAAGAGCTTTAGAAAATTTCAGCAGAGCTTTGTTACTATATTCATCCACCTCCTTTGTATAATGCCCTCGCTCTTATTTATAAATAAGAGGTGAAGGCTTAGGGTTAGGTCACAAGACACTTGTCACTTTTGGAAAAGTGACAAGTGGACCAATCATTAAAGAGTTTTTGTTTTTAATCAAAAGGGATCTTATCCAAAAGGGATCAAGCCAAATCTGATTTGACCTTTTAATTACAATGTATACAAGCCAAAAGTAAATCATGCGAGACTAAACTATTACAAAAAGTCATTTTCATAAAATGACAAAAATTAATATGCCACATCATCATTTGCCTTGGGATTTGTGCCATCCCAAAGACTCTTTGATTGCTGCCATGTTTTGCAGCTATATATGAGGTGACTTAGGACAGTTCCTGACCATCCATGGCTGCTAGATTCACTGGGATGAAGCCCCAAGGTGTGGGGAAATTCAAGAGCTTCTTATGAGGGAAAGGGGCATTTGAGATTGGTTAATGTATGTAAGGAAATTACTATTGTTCAGGCCTTTTTAGACCTGATTATGTGCCTCCTTTGCTGCCTATAAGTTTCCCTGTGAGTTGACCAAAACATGGCTTTGATTTGGGCCTTTTTCGGCAAAGGGACCCCCTGGAATTGAACCTTGGGAGGATTTTCCCCTGTATAAAATAACCAAAAAAATGATTTTTCTTGTTCCCATGCTATAGCTCAGTTCGCTACCTTTATTCTGTCTTCTATTTGGCGCAAATTTGACTCTGGATGAGTAAGATACGACCTCAGAAAGGTACGCAGAAAGGAGCTGGTCGAGACACTGATCAGGGAAAAATTGAAATTGAGGAAAAATTATGGGTTGGAAAGAAGAATTGATAGGACTCTATAGGCCTGCATACCTCTAAGTAAAATGGGTTTTCCTCGTTCAGCCCAATTTGGCCTCGGAAACCCCCAATTAGGCCTCCTCCCAACACGTGTTTTTGGGCCAATAACGAGTCCCTATCACTCTGGGATGCACGACTAAAATTCCGGGCTGAATTTGAGGAGGTGAATGCCATGGATGCATTCTTGACTTCGCCTTGGTCATTTTGACTATTTACGGGTGAAATTCCGCCTCCGAATGGCAAAGGTATGCAATTAAAAGTTCTAGTGACCTTGGGGGGGAATTAAAATTTAAACTATATAGTTTAAATATATATACAAAATTTATTATTTTTTTATAATTTTATTAAATTTAATATATATATATATATATATATATATATATATATATATATATATATATATATATAAAATCAAAACAAAAAAAAATAAAATTTAAAAATTTAAAAACAAACTTTATAATATACAAACATTATATAACAAAATTTAAAATTTAAATAAAATAAAAATAATTTTAACCTCCCCACCCCCCCCCTCGATGGTGGTTGGAGGAGCAGAGGGAGAGGAGGTGGTGGTTTGCGCGAAGGTCAGAGTATGGGAGGACTGGTGGGAGGTCGTGCGCAGGGGAGGAGGGGTGTTGGAGGGAGCACGAATGAAGGAGGAGGATGAGGGAGGAGTGGGGGAAGAGGGGTGCTGGAGGGAGTGCACAGGGAGGAGGAGGATGCTAGAGGAGTGGGGGAATGGATGGAGGCAGTTTGGAGGAGGGAGAAGAGGAGGGTGTGTAGGTTTTGCAGCGGGGGTTTGTTGCGCGCGGGGATGAGGAAGAAGGGGAGAGTAGGGGAATATGAGGATCTGGGGAATGGAAGCCTGCGCACGAGGAGAGGAGTAAGGGAGGAGATGGAGAAGGGGACTACACTTGAGAGGAGTGAGTAGGGGGGGAGGAGGACTGATACACGTGAGAGGGGAGTTATGGGAGGAGATTACTGGTGCATGGTGGCTCCCTAGTGGTGGACAGGTGGCCGACCACCAAAATTCAAAAAATGATTTATTTATTTCAAGTGGGTTTTTAACTTTACGAAAAGGCATGGGAGGTCTTGGGTTCAAACCCCCTCCTCTCATTTTTTGATTTTTTTTTTCATTTTCTGGGCATTTTCAGTGGAGAAAAAGGGAGGAGGTTGGGGTTCAAAACCCAGGGCCTGTAAATGGCCATGCAACTCAGAAAATTAATTCTCTAAAGGGGCCTACAGGCTTGGGCCTGGTGCCCAAGGGGGGTTTGAATCCCCTCCCCTTTCAATTTTTTGCATAGGAAAATAATGAATCATGCACACCAATAACCAAACATGAATCATCAACCTATTTTAAATAAGAACCAACACTAATTCCATTGGAAAAAAGAAAACCAGGAGCCATGAAAGAGGAAAAAACTTGTCATTTCCAGGAAGAAAGCAACACAGTCACCATTCGTTTGAAGAACCCAACAATTTTTTTTGAATTGGGACTGATGGGGGATTACTTGTACTCTGTGCTTGGGGATGGAGTATGGCCAGTCCTGCCATAGAGACCTTGAACATGCTATCTGGAACCCTTTATCTTCCATTGAAGACCTATTGTAGAGACACTTTTCCCCTTGGCCAAAATGCTAAAATGACTTGAGAGAGGGGAGAGGGAGGGGTTTGCATTTTCGATTTTTTCAAATATTTAATTTTTGATTTTTGCATGAGAGAGGCTGCGTATCACTTCCTTGCTTTTTCCCATTTTCTGATTTTTTTATTATTTTCCATTATTTTTTAATATTTCCCTCAAAAATTGTGCCAAGTCAAAGTTTGACTTTGACTTTGACTTTTGACCATGACTCTCTTGACTTAGCCAAAAAATGTTTCCAGATAAGATGAGGTCCGAATTGGACGCAGAGCACGTCATCGAAAAAGTCTCGACGAGCCCGTCAAGAATATGTGGTCACCACTCTGAAATGATGCCACCTCACCCCTCAATTTTGTCCCAGAACACTTACCGCTTAAAGGCCTTGACTTGCTGGTGGGCCCACATGACACCCAATCTTGCGAAAGGTGCCATATTTCCATACAATATCCAATCGAGGAAAATGAAGTACCTTCAGAAAGGTATCGACGATTAATTCCATGAGATGGACATAGATTTGTGTGTTGGGGACATTAATCGTTGCTTTATCTATCATGAAACACCGCTATGTGAGCAGGTTGCCCCCCTTTGCCCGAAATAATTGACAAACTTGTGATAGATCTAACTGGGCCATCTGAGATCAGAATGAGAAAAATTACGATCCGTTGGAAAGGTGTATGAGTCCAATACAACATGATATTTTTGAATATCTGATTTAAAATCCCTTAACAACATTTTTTTAACCCCAAACCACAACAAGCAATTAGGTGTCTAAAAGTGGTCATGAACTTGCGAAGGCTCGTTCTCACCAACCAGGGGTCGAAACCAAGTAGGGAATATACTGTTGGAAAGATATCACACTTTCCTACACCATAATTAGGTTTTATTTTCCGTTTAAAAATTAAATCTGAACAATCAGACCAGGAAGTCACAGCTGTTGGTTTTGGCCATTCGGGTGATGCAAACTTTGCGTCCTCCGTAGGGGGGTCATACGGACTCGGAATCAGGCTCATGATATCACGTTGGAAATATTCTCCTAATACATATGATATGGTAGTGTGTTATTTCCCAAAATGTGACCATAATTCATTTTATTATTTGTGAAAGGACTATGTCCCTACAAGACCCACTTAGTGATAGGTGAAAGGGGCCAACGATAAAATTTTTGCAAGCTGCGTGCCTAGCTCATCAAATATGAAATGAGAAGCATTAAAATGAGGCATTATGATGTGGGAGGGTTTCAAAACTCAAAAATTACATCGAAAAGGCCTCCCTTGAGGGGAAAAGAAAATGTTCCCATGATAAGTCTAGCAAGGTCAAGATGAGCCCACTTGGGTACCGTTTAAGATGATGATCAACATAGTGATGATCATGGTTGTTATACTGATGCCCAATAGTTGATAGTAGGGTAAGGAAAAACATGACTTTGATATCCATTTGACCTTACTATCCCTCAATTTATCCTGGAAGCACTGACCCAAATGAATGCAACAACTGAACTGACCTGGACTGTTGCCAACTGACTTATCCTTGTAACCTGATACTCTCTAGTGATTGATAAGTCTTTACATACTTACATAAAATCCCTCTGAAGGAAGCCAAATGATACTCTTCCAAGGGCATAGGCCATAACAACTATGACCCCCACCACTGTCTTTGACTAGAACCATAGCACAAAGGGATGCTAAGAGCAACCCTAAGGCTAACTTGTGGAGGAATGAAGGTGTTAAACACCATGTTGATCCCAAAGAATATTTTTGGGCCAACACTAGCTAAAGATAGTAGTTTTCTCCCTAAAACCTAGGGATAGAGTGCATGCACATTGCATGGCTCACTTGGTCAAAATTAGTCAAATTTTGACTAGTGGGCTCATGAGACCAATCTCTAAATGACCTATGCGAGAGATTAAGGCTAAGTATATGGAAATGTTCTCTAATAAATCGGGGAATAGATATCATATTTATACTCGATAAGGAATTTGGGACTAAAGTCATTATAAGGGAGATTGAAATTTGAATAATTGAAAATCTTCTTGATGAAGAGTCCCAAGGTGCAAGGTGAGGGAGGAAGAGAATGAGGAGGAGGAGGTTTGGATTCAAAGGGTTTAACCTTCATGGAATAGGAATGTGTAGAGAAATACACATATGAAATCAAGGGTTGACCCTGCGAGGTAGACTTCCACACCAAGGAGAATGGTGTTGAATTCTTCTTGAATACATAGGTCTTCTTTTCATGGAGTAACAAGAGTTCACCCAAGAAGCTGCATCCAACCAAGGTCATCGAAGGAGGTTAAACTCAACCTTGACATTGAGGATGGAAAACTACATTGAAATATTTTAGGCCAAGGGATCAATGCAAAGTGAATTTCACTAGTGGGCTCCGTATTCAACTTGTTGAATATTCTATAACTTTATTTAAAAATACATAGGTCCAAGAGGTATAAGGCAAAAGAAATGGAAGTGAATATTAGGTTAAGGGTGAATATCACTCATTTGATAAAGGTGTCTCAATGATGGATCTCAATGAAAAAGGGGAGGCACTTCTCATCTTTTGGTCAACATTAGGGGGAGATTAGAGAGGTTAAAAGAGAGAGAGAATTGTTTAATTTTAATGATTAGCTCAAGCACATGTAGTTTCTTTCAATTTAGCATGAAATTGAACCATAAACAATACAACAATACAATATACAATAGCTGCAGTAACCAATATCACAAGAAGAATAACCATGCACAAGAACACAAGAATTTATCCTCAGAAAACCCTTCTCAATCAAGGGAAAAACCCAACAATCCTTTTCTATAGAATCAAGAGAAGATCCCCCACACCATAAACCCTAGAGCACACAAGAGGGTGCTTCTATGACCTAGAAAACTTGCACATAAGAGGAGTGTGCACTTCAACCATACAAGTAGCTTCAAAGAATGTTACAATGAAGTGTGAGTGAGTGATACACAATGGGGATCTACTCTCTTATACATATAAGACCTAACTCATCAATAGATGTGTCTATTGGCACAATATGGAGGACTTGTACTACTCAAAAATATAATTAATATTTTACCAAAAACTAATTATCTTTACAAGGTGGGGCTGATTTGTACCCTTTACACAATTAGGGTTACACAATAAATCTTACTCTTAGACAACATAGAAAGGATATCTTACATCCTCTAGTGCTCAGCCACTAGGGACACGTCCACCTCTTCTCAGCCACAAGGACGCCACTCTCAACAAATAAACTCAACTAAGTCCATAGGAGTACCATCTGGAGAGCCATCTCAATTCGACTCAACTAAGTCCATAGGAGTCCAACATGAGACCATCTCAAGTCATCTCAACTCAGTCCAGAGGAGTACAACAAGAGACCACACATGTCATCTCAAATCAGTCTAGAGGAGTATGACACACCCATCACATGGGTTTTTTCATAGATTGTATTAACTTAGTCAAGAGTAGAATGATATGGAGAATGTATCATGAAGCTGCAATCATCAATAGTCCCTCTCATCCAGGGAGGCATTCTCCACCAGGAGAAGTCTCCCACAAAAGTACTTGAACTTCATCCTGGTAAGCGGGTTGGTGAAGGCATTTGCAACCTACTCATGTGTAGAAAGGCACTACACATGTACTGCTTTCCTCTGCACCATATCTCTGATGTAATGGTATTTGATATCGATGTGTTTTGATTTATCGTGAAACACATGATTCTATGAGAGCTTCACACAACTCTGGTTATCGAAATGGATAATAGTGGAATCCATCTCATGTCCAAATAACGCTGTAAGGAGGTTGCAAAGCAACATTTCTTCACGAACTTCCACACATAATGCAATGTACTCTGGTTCTGCGGTACTCAAAGCTACATAAGTATGTTTCCTGCTGCACCAGGAAACCATGGAAGATCCCAAAGTAAAACAAAAACCAGAGGTGCTATTTCGGTCAACTGCGCTCCCTACCCAATCTGCATCGGTATGTCCCTACAATCACATGTCTACACCGGAGGCATATCTCAGGCCATAACCAACTGTTCCTCGTAAATATCTCAATACATGCTTCACTACTATCCAATGTGTCTGTCTCGACTGACTCACAAACTGACTGAGTACATTCACTACATAGCATATATTAGGTCCGATGTTAACCAGATACATCAATGATCCAATCAACTGTCTGTAAAGATGTGGATCGATCCCGCCTGAATCAGAAGAAGCCTCGTTCATTTTTCTTCAGATCCATCACCATCGGTGTAGGCATGGATTTGCATTCTGTCATCCCAAATTTATTCAATATTTCAATAGTGTATTTCCCTTGACTCAGGAGAATCTCATCAGTCCTTTGCCATACTTCTAGTCCCAAGAAGTAGTGCATCATACTAAGGTCCTTCATGTCGAACTTAGAAGCCAATGCATGCTTTCATTCAACAATAAGGATTTCTAAAATGGTGAGGAATAAGTCATCAACATATAGGACAAAAATTAGACACTCGTCACCAACAATGTTGTAGTATAGGTTTGGATCATCAACACTCTTGCCGAAGCCCAAACTCATCAAGTATCCATCAATATTTTCATACCATGCTCGAGGTGCCTGATTTAGTCCATACAGGGCTTTCTTTAACCTGCACACATGAGACTCCTTCTTATGTATCACGAATCCATTTGGCTGCTCAATGTAAACTTCTTCCTCAATCTCACCATTGAGAAAGGATGTCTTCACATCCATCTGATGTAGTTTGCAATCCATGGATGCTGCAAGAGAAATAATCGTATGGATGGAAGTGTATCGGGTAATAGGAGCAAATGTATCCTCGTAATCTATTCCCTCCATGTGAGAGAATCCTCTAGCCAAAAATCTCGCCTTGTACTTCTCAACACTTCCATCAACTACATGTTTGATCTTATAGATCCATTTGGAAGTCACTACAGACTTCCCTTTCGGTCTCAGAACAATATCCCACACATCATTCTTCATGATGGACTGATACTCTTCGGTCATGGAATCTTGCCAAACTTGCTAACCTTCTGCTTCTCCATGACAAGAAGGCTCAGTATCAATGATGTGGCTCATAGCTGAAACATAGCTCGAAAATCTATGTGGTCTCTTTCTCTCTCAGAATGTACCACGAGGAGTTGCATGTCCCTCTACCTCTTGCAGAGTCTTTCGAGCCCATGCATGCCTCTTCTATTCTATTGCAATGTCTCTGGGAACATCCTTCTCATTCCCCTTGGAGAAATGGGCCAAGGGGAATGAGAAGGATGAAGGGAAGTGTAAGGAAAAATCCCGCGGAAGTTCAAGTGATGGAAGAAATGATTGGTTGAAAATTGTAAGTGAAGAGAGGTAAATGGATACCAGGTAAAGAGATAGTTATTGGTGCACCTGTACCTGCCCGAGACATAAAAAAATACACTTTTCCAACCAAGCATAGTAATGGATCAACAAGTCAAGCTTGTTGTCCCTAAAATACAACATCATACAGGTTAGTAAATCAGCTATAGATTACATCCAAATCAGCGAGTAAGAGGTCTATATTAGTTAGCAATGTCAACAATAAAACTAGTAACCAATGTGGACCGAAAATAACACTTCAATACTGATTAAAGATGGATGTCATAAAAGTGAATTTCTGCATCAGTTTATCAGCCTTATGGCTGTAGCATTCAATGGAGTACAAGAACAAATCTGACCATCAAAAAGTGCCAAAATCTAGCCCAATAGATGCACCTAGGTTAGTAGTTTAAACTAGCAAAGTTAGAGGGTTAGTCTAGGGTTAGTTTGTGAGATATTAGCGGTTAGGTTTAGAGTTTAAAGAAGCCCTAATGGATGTAGGTTAGTTTTACTACAGAAATATAAATTTGTGGGAGAAAGAGGACACCCTAAGGGAGGAATAATCCCCAAGGCATCAAGATCATTATCCAAAAGAGACAAATTCAAAAATTGAAATTTGTACGTTTACCAAGGCAACAATTTATTTCTCCCATGCAATAAGTAAATGATTAGTGCCTTTAAGAAAGGGTAAATGGATTCAAGAGAATGTGAATAAGCTATATAGGCTACTTCCTTGGGGGTGTAAACCCTTTTACTCCCCAGGGAAATCTTCGCTTAGCTAGGGTTTCAACTAGGAGGGTGTATGCAATTATACTCCTCTTAGTAAACCCTTATGAAGCAATATTCCCTGAGCAATAAAATGATAGAAACACAATTAGGGGTGTATTCCCTTATACTCTCTACTTGGACCAAGCAAATATAACCTTTAACTTGTACCAATGAAAATACAATGGAATAAATGACACCTTCAAGCATTAAAAAGGTAATATAAGCTAGACTAACCACCAAAAAGCAATGAAGAAAATTTTCCAAGGCTAGCACACCACCTCCATCAACCATAAGCAAGACAAAGCCATAAGCAAAGAACAAGAGGAAAAATACTCCAAGTGTAGTGAAAATTTCAGTCCAAGAGCCTCTCACAATGGAGAGTTATGTCTTATGTAAAAATGAAATGAGGTGATCTCAATTTATATCACCCTTCTAAACACAAATTTTCCACAATTGTCCATAATATGGGGTAAAAAAAAATACAAGGGGATAACAACCCTTTTCTTGCCTCTTTACAGTAATTTAACACCATTTTACACATACAAAACCCTAAAACAAAGGTGACGTCATCCTTTGAAGGAGGACGTTTTGGCAAATTGAGCAAGTCATTGGAGCTGGGATACAAAGTAGGGCCTCCAAAGGCCATGTGGAAATCATCCATGGAATATCCACCTCAAAATTCCACGTGTCATGATCTGTTTCATCATCAACCACCACATGCCCCTCAAATGTGACGTCAAGCCCCTAGGGAGTGACGTTTTTCCCCTTCTAGGAAAGTCATTTAGCATGCAAAGGGTGGGATATGTCTATCCAACTGTCTCCTAGCCCTCTAAAGGAATATCTTTGTAGTCTGGCATGTGGGCCTATGTCATCTATCTGATGTGATACTTTCCCCATGGAAGCCCAAGCCGAGCTTGTTCTTCCAAAACTAGCCACCAAATTGTACCTGCAAGACAAATGGATATGCCCTCCAAGGATCTCAAGTCAAAGCATCATGATGAGTAAATCAAGTTAATAAAAGAGCCATCAAAGCATGCATACCAGGACTGCATCATAGAAACATGTACTTAAGAAACTAGATGTTTTTCCAAGTTTGGTTGTGGGAGGGTTGGTATAGTACTCTTTTCAATGGATCAAAACCCCTAAGTCTAGGAACAACCCTATATGAGTCATGTGAATGAAGTGGAATGGATGGGGGAAGTACTCAATGGGCATGGGGTTCATGATATACAAGGGTCCATAGTATCTCATTTATGGGTGCCTTTGTGGAGGGTGTGCCACATCTTCATCCATAATGCTTTTTTTTTTTCCAAGCCCATCAATTTCCTTTTATCGTTCTTTCTTTGTATTTTCTTTCAATATAACATAGGGTGAGTTGGAGGCCACTACCCTAGCATGGTGACCAGGTAACGAGAATACCCCCCACAAGTACTTTTATGGAGATGAGAAGGCTTGCTCGTGATGAGACCCCCTTTCCCTCAACCATGCAACTAAGAGCCAATACCATGGTGTGATGGCTGTAAATGGTAATGTCATACCATTAGATACCCATGGATGTGATAGGATGGCTTGTTATGAGACCCCCTATCCTCAACTGATCCTTTAAGCGTCTTTATTTATTCTTTTCACGGGGTCTTTATTTTCTTCCAGATAAGCTTTTCACTTCTTTCTTGGGATCCCCTAGGTGAAGCATCCGGAAGGTTCTTTCATTAGGATTTTATCTTTTTCCAGCTAACTCCCCTCTAGGTCTTCAACCCCTTCTTCCCATGAAATGAGGAATGGTCCCTTCTAGGGTCAATCTATCCCAAAATCCCTAGAGATGATGTCATGAGGGGATATGATAATGGAAATTAGTAAGTATGTTTAGGAGTGGCACGATGAAGCATCAAAGGAAGCTCCCAGAAACACCCCATCCTAAGGGTGACCATCTACTTGAGTGCCTCAATCTAACCAACAACATTTAAACAAGGTAAAAGGCATAGTTCCAAAGCAAATGTCTCATAATAAAAAATAACCTATGACACACAAGTTGGAATTCCTCAAATATTAAAATGATACCCACCATCATACCTGACTTGTACCACATGGAGCAAGACCCAAGTGACCTGTGGTGGTAAGTTGGTATGGACGATGACTAGGTGTTGGATCACTGTGGTGGAAATGCGGGTCTCTGGCTGTGCAAAAGGGATACTACTGGTCATGTGGCCTCTCGACACTCCATATCTGCAATAGGAGGGCCTAGATACGTAATCTCCTTAGTTATCCACAAAATGGGGATAACATAGCCGAATACCTTGGAAAGTGAATTAGGAAGCTAGATTATGATTTGATGCCAATTTAATTTTGTAACTTCAAGATACAGTTTCAAAGATATAAGATTCAAATAGTTCAAGACATATCCATGAGGAAATGAATGGTTCAAATAGGTAAAGGTATGACCTCAAAGTGTAGGTGAACATTAGGCTAACTGTTGGAAAAAATGACTTGTAACAAAAAAAAAGTGTATGGTTTGACCACAAACAATGAGTGTTTGAGACCATCCACATGTTTTTCCTAAAGTACATGCTCTCTATTTTGTAAGCCACAAGAAATAAATCATGGTATAGCTAGGTGATTCATGGCTCACTTAGAGCCTTAAGACTAGGAAAGGTTAAGGAAGATTTAATTCATTTGACCTTGTAAATAGAAAACCCAAATAGATCTTGGTCGTTGTGGACCTGTAATGAAGTATACTAAATAATTATGGATCCAACAAGGGTTTTCATTCAATAAAAAACCCATAAAGTAAGGAATACCATAAAAGAGTTTCTCAAAGGATCAAATTGAACCAAACCTATGACCAATCTCTAAATGATAGGAGAGGAAAGGTGGTACAAGACCCTACCTAAGTGCTAGAGATCCCTAAGAGGCTGCACATCTAAGTTAAGGTAAATTAGACTCAAGGAAGGTGGTACAACAAAGAAGGATGTTAGGGATATATCAATGCCATCATTAGGCGGGTTACATACAATAAGTGAACAAAAGCACCATCGCATCGACACACCATGAGTCACATACCCACCAATTTATCTGGTAGGTCACATTCCTATACTATAGGTGGGTAAGTGTATTTGAGCACTAAAGTGCACAATCCATACACCAGATATTTCCCCCTTGCTAGAGCTACTATCCATAATCTTGGAATAGTGGCAAGTTAAAAAGAAGGAAGAGAAAGTAGAAAAGCAATAGAAGACAAGGATAAAATAATGGTGACAACAATGATAATGGGAAAGGGGGAGTCTACAAGTATACATATCATAATCTTACTACCCTGAATACAAGGGGGTATTCATCCATTGGCTAAACCACCAATGTCCTAGTTGTTGGCATGTGAATCCATGTTTGAGAATCAATAAACTAAGGTAGAGGTATGACATACATGTGTGGGAAATATGATGTGAATCATATATAAGACAAATAGAAAATTCAAAAGATAAAAAGGAAACAAAATGCTTGAAAAGCATTGAATTATGGGAGGGGATATGAATAATTATAACTACGATGAAATCAAATTAGTAGCTAAACTATGACATGTCAATTCCAAAATGAGACAATGAACAATAAGTTTAACTTCAATAACTATACTATAAAATAAAATGAGATAGGTCTAGCTATCATGAAAGGGGTATAACAGCCAGATTATGAAAAATATGCCAAAGAGGACATATGAGAGAAAGTGAAAGAGAGAAATACATGTGCTTACTAAAAAACAAGAGATGCAATGTGAGAGCCAATTTTCAGTGATATTTAAAAGAGAGCACTTGGGCATACTAGCAAGATAAAGGTGAGTAATACAAAATAAGAACTATAAAGTGAAATAGATGATAAATGAAATAAGTGAAATGTGAAAAGAGAAAGAGAGGAAAGTTCACAATTGTGATACTTGTACTTCCATAATTGTGGGAGTTGATGGTAGAAGATATTGAAGGTGTAAGATGTGTGACTGATGATCTTAGTACCCAAGTAAGCTATGTACCTAAAAAAAAGGGTTGGCAACTCTCCCCAAGTGGGGAAGGGATAGAGAGAAGAAATTTCAAGGAAGGATAGGAAGCGAGAAAAGGAAAAAGGGAAAAAGGAGGAGCCAATAATGCTAGGAAAGAACGTGCAAAGGCACATGGGGTGAGAGGTAGTACTGCTAAATCAAAAATAGAAAATGAAAAGGCTGAGTGGAAACACTATATTCATAGGTGGAAAGAGGTGACACCACTAGATTAGAACTAGTGAAGGAAAAAGGAAATAGGTGGAAATGCTAGACCAAAACTAGTGAAGGAAAGAGGCCAAAGTAGCTATAGAATATGGAATGCATCAGCCAAGGTCAACATCTTAGGGAGGAAACCAAAATAAGGGGTGATGTGATTAATTTCATCCAAGGTGAAGTTATCTTGAGTCAGTCCCTAGTCGAGGGAATGGCTAATTGAGAGACAATTGTTTGTAAGGTGTCCAAAAAGGAGAGAAGGGAAATAGACAAGGAAAGACAAGGGTGTTACCATGGTAGAATATATCTTGTACCAACAATAGAAGGCCTAAGTTGGCCTCATAGAGGTCCCGTTATGAGACAAGGCATCATTCAAATTGGTGAATCCATATTAGAACATGGAAACCATCTAAAGCTAGTACAATGTGTCAATATACCAACAAAAGTATAGGGATAGGGACACACCTTGCCTCAAGTATCTAGAGAAAATATGGAAAATAAAGGAGATATATAGGGAAGGAAGAAAACAAAGAAGGATGTGCGATGCTAGAAGAGAAGAGAAGAGATATTTCCTTGAGTTAATCAGGGAATGAAAGGAGGAATAGATCTATGTTGATGTAGGGAATGGGAGAGTCAAATGGAGGGATAAAAGAAATAAGATTCCTTGAACACATGAATCTTGTAAGGAGATGGTGTAATAATTCTTGATCACTTACAAGCAGATCTAGAAACCTAAATAATAACAATAGTAATAGAAATTTGCAAGAAAGAAATAAAGAAGAGAATAATTACTCTTGAAGTACATAATAATTAATCATTGACCCATAATGTGCGTATTTATAATAAGTTTGAATCCTAAAAGAGGAAATTCGAATTACATGATGCATTGTGCATGAGAACCTAGTTAGACTTAAATTAGAGCTTAAATGACATAATTTAGCCATATAAATATCTAAATAGCGAGTTATGTACACCTAGATGTCAAGTGATGACTTAATTTCCCAAAAATAGGGATCAAATCCAGGAATAGATAATACAAAACATAAAATATATAAAAATAGTTAAGTGGAGCGCCTTCCTTCCTTGAATCTAGGTATTAGGTTCCTAACATATCTCTAGGAACTCAAAAATGGGAAATAGAGCCCTAAATTCAAGAAATTGGATGATAAAATAAAGGGAGACAGTGAGAAGTACGCCCTTACTAGCTATAGATAGTAGTTTTCTCCCTAAAATCTAGGGATAGAGTGCATGCATGGTTCACTTAGTCAAATTTTGTCAAATTTTGACCAGTAGAGTCATGAGACCAAGCTATAGATGACTTGTGTGAGAGATTAACGTTAACAATATGGGGATATGCTCTAAAACCCCCTCACAAGCATAACTTGGTGAAACATAATGCAAAAAATTGAGTCCTCACCAAAATATGCCATTTTAGGTACTCAAGTACAAGAAAAAATCCTCATATAGTGAGGAAAGAGGGAAAACCACATGGGAAAAAACCCCTCCTCAAAATAGGATGATGATAAGAAGATTATGAAGTCTCCTCTGAAGTCTCCACCACTCCCAAGTGTCCCCACAAGTCTTTGAACTGATGCTCTGTGAAGGACTTGGTGAAGGTGTTTGCATATTGATTCAATGGCGGAGAATCCTGGATATATCCCTATGGTTGATCCATATATATATCCTCCTCAAGGTATCCATGAAGAAAGACACTCTCCATGTGGTGAACCTCCCAATGTTTGACTATTGCAATGGGTAAAACTAACTTGATTGAGTCCAACTTTGCAACTAGTGCAAATTTCTTTGTGTAGTCAATCCCATGAACATGTGAGAATCCCTTAACTACAATCCAATATTTTTACTTGCTAAAAAGTCCATTAGCTTCTATATTAGTTTGGTATATCCATCTACACCAAACAATCTTCCTACTAGGAGGAAGTGGAACCAACTCCCAAGTTTGATTCCGAATGAGGGAATTATATTCCTCATCCATTGTAGCCTCCCAATAGGGGTTTTCGACAACCTCTAGATAAGACTGAGGATATAATATGGATACCATATAAAAATGAATTAGAAGCAAATAATTAGTAGTAGATAATGTTTTTTGAGCATCTTGAAACAAAGATCTAGTCCTCTATGTATCCGTTGGATCACCCACTAAATCTCTCACTACTTGTAGAGTCCACTTTGCCCAAACTAGTCTTGGTGCTGGATCTACAATAAAATTATCATCTAATTTAATTTCTTCCCCATCATCATCTTATATCTGATATGAATATGAAGTATGATCAGAATCTGAAGGAACTACATCAATTGGAAGTGGTGGATCTGTAATGGGATCCTCCCGAAGTGTAATGCAAAGGACCTTCTTTGAATTTAACACTTCTTGCAATGAAATTTTTTCCAATAAGAGGGTTCAACCTGCTCACTTCATTACCATGGGTATGAATTAAAGTAGGAGAGGAATTAAGAATGAAACGGGAAAAATAATACAACCTGGACTTGTGATATGCTACCCCAACTGCAACTTGTGACTCGTTGGAAATATTTGAAATCACTACTAACACTAGATTGAATACCACTTTCTTTCTAGATCCTAAATGTGTGATATGATCAACATGGAAAAATATTTGTGGACATCCAGGGTGCATGTAAGACATTTTGAAAATATCCATTCTTTAAATCAATTACACCTTTCCCACATACCTGAATAGGTGTATTGTCTCCCATTAAAATGGAAGGACACATGCATGGATCCAAGGAGATGAATGAATCCTTTGAGGAAACCATATGATCAAAGGATCTGAAATAAAAAATTCATGTGTCTGATGATTCATGAACAACAAATAAAGCATGATCATTTCGTCCTTTACATTTATCATCAGGGGAGTTATCGACTTCCTTCTTCCTAGCATTCTCTAGTACCTGTCCACCTAAATTGTTTTGTTGAAGGATACATGCCATTTTATCAATTGCACTCTTGATGCATGCATGTTAAGAATACAATACTCTATTGCAATAACCACACTTCACTTTTTCCTTATCTGATTTCCCCCTTTTTGGATCGGAGGTCTCCCTAGCAAACTTGTGAAAACTGTCCTTTTTAGGATCTGTGTCTTTCTCACCTTTGAATTTTTTCTTGAATTTGTTGCTAGACTTCTCATTTTCTGCAAGTGCATGTTCCTTTTATGACCTAAGTGCACCCATTTGAACAAGTTAATCTTGCTCACAAGTGAGAGAATCAACAAAAGCATCCAAGGGAGGCATCTTCCAAGCAACTCCCATTGCTAGTTTTGTCGCATGAAAAGAAGAGACAAAGACTGAGTGTTCAGAACCCAGTTTTGATAGAACGGAAAAAATGAGATGATATTCCTTCTTACCTATTCCACATAGCTTGATATTAGTAAAAAAAGACTTGACTTTGGTGATGAAGTCCTGAATAATGTTGAAGTTACTTGGGCTCAAAGCATCGAGCTCATTCTCTAATTAGTGACCTCTAAGTGCATCATGCTTCCCAAAAAGTCCTTCCAATGTGGTCCATGATTTGTTAGGAGTAGTAGTAGATTCGATGTGAAATAAAAGATTTGGAGAAATAGAGAGGCACAAAAACCCAAAGGTTTCATCCATATAAGCATGACCATTTGTGACTTCCATTCAAAGTAATTTAATAGAGTGAGGATTATTTGTTGGGGATGATCCATTATAGTTGTTGTGGTTGATATTGTTGTGACTTCTTCTTGCAAAAAATTATGTTAAATCCTAGATTCCAACATGCTATGATACCATTTAATAATTGATGATCACCTAGAAGGAGATGAAAGAGATCTCAAAACCTAAAGAATAATAATACTCATAGCAATTTGCAAGAAATAAATAAAGAAGAGAAGATTTACTCTTGAAGTACATATGAATTACTTAAAAACTTGATAATCATTGATCCACGATGTGAGTATATATAAGAAGTTTGAATCCTAAAAGAGGAAATTTGAATTACATGATGCATTGTGCATGAGAACCTAATTAGACTAAAATTAGACCTTAAATGCACTAATTTAGCCATACCAATCTCTAAATATTGATTTAACTGCACCTATATGTCAAGTGACGTCTTATTCAACCAATAATAGGGATCTACTCCATGAATAGATCATAGAAAGTAGAAAATAGCTAAAAATAGTTAAGTGGAGCCCCTTCCTTCTTTGAATCTATAGATTAGGTTCCTAAAATATCTCTAGGAACTCAAACATAGGAAATAGAGTCTAAAGTTAGAAAATAGGATGCTAAAATCAAGGAAGGGAGTGAGAAGTGCGCCCTTACTGGCTATTATAAGAAAATCTGTTTGTTGGGACAGATCCAACCTATTCGGCTTTTAAGCTGGTTACAACCTCTTTGATAACTCGACACGAGGCAGAGACTACCCGCACCTTAGATGGTCCTTCGCCTGAGGCGGTAAGGAAGGAGAAAAAGGAGAGGTGAAAGACTTACGAGAAGTCTTTCTTAGGACCACCCACCCTGTGTGTTTTCCTCCCTCAGCTTGTTGGATGGACAAAATGGCTTGGAGGGTGAAAATTATGGACAACGTGATGAAAATAAGTTCACAATTTTTTAGGACAACAAACTAAACAAATCTAACAACGAGTTGTTTTCTCCCTTAAAGCCTTGAAAAATGGCCTAGAATGGGCTCCCAGGGTAAACCAGGGTCCTCGACAATAGACCAGTGGATTCCTCAAGTGAATAAAGTGAAAAATAATGGGGAAAAGTGGGTTTAAAAGCTACAACCAAGTCTTTTTAGATGGCTGTAAATTCCGAACAACAAGCTGTTCAAAGATTTTAAGGCTAGGAAACAAGCCCAAAATGGCTTGGTACTCCCCATGGTGACCTAGTAAGTGATCCCATAAAATCGTCAAAACAAAAAGGGGGGATGTAAATAAAGATGGATAGTATTTTTACGAATTGTTACAACTATGTTTAGGAGAGTATTTACAACTGCAATTTATATTCGTGGATGAAGGGTGGACTGACAAAAGGTTTGACTTTAAAATGTATTTTATTGGTGAATTTTCAGTTATTAACAGATGCATTTCACACCAAACTATTTTAAAGGTTATCCCGATCAGGAAAACACATCCCAGAACTGTGCCAACCAGTATAAGAAGAGTAGTCTTAGCAGACCACGGTGGTTAGTTTTAAGAGTGCCCCATGCAGTTTAGAGAAGCAAGGATTAACTGCTTCTCGTCACTCGTGCTTTCGGGCTCTTAAAGCCGCTTGGATGGAAGAAGGATACTTGCGAAAAGGAAGAGGCCCACGACCCCCCTAAAGGGAGTTTTAGTTGAGCTTACCCAAGCAGTGTAGTATCCCAACCAAGCTGAGCTATTCAACTCCTTGATTGTGTGGTACTAAGGAAAGGCCACTCAATTTATACTAACTAGACAACTTCCGAGGGGCTCCTGATGAAGACTCCCTCGCTTTGACACTTAGTGTTCTATAGAATCGAAATTGCTTGAAATAAAGGACTAGGCCATCCACGTGGCGAGGTCACGTCTCGCTTTCTCAAGCGTGCCTCTTGGTCAATAAATTGAAATCTATCTAAATATTTATACAAAAATAAGTAAATAAGTATGTGACATATACATCATGGCTAAATAAAATGTGTATGCATATAGCTAAATAGTATAGGTTTTGTTTTAAATGTGTATGGGGCAGACCCCTGTTTCATTTTCAAATGTTTTTTGGATTTCTGAGTGTTTTTAGCTTGCTGATTTTTGTGTGGCCCCTTTAGGGGAAACCACATGTAGATTAGCGTACGAGAAAATATAGAATGAAGAATGTCAAAATCAACTAATTACACGTAAACAATTATACCATTCAACCCAAAGGAATGGCTTGAGGCTCTTTGTGAGCGACAATGCCGCCATTTGTATGAAAGCCCCAACTGATTCCTTGTATGGGGATTGAAAGTTTACTTATTGAAATTAGAAACAATGATGATTATTTACGAAGGTAAAAATCAGATTTTACAAACATAAATTTATAAGCAAACTACTCAAACTATCTACACAAGCAAAGGATATCGACATGGGTACATGTGCAAAGTTTTTTGAATGAGTGCAAGTGAATTTAAGGTGAAAATGAGAGTGATTGGGTGGATTTTCCGATCATATTTGATGTTTTTTCTTTGCTGTCCCATTGGCCCCTTTGCCTCAAATAGGTCTTTAGATGGTCCCCAACCACTTAGGAGAATCATAGTAGGTGATTGGATTATATCGTTGCAGGAAAACAACGAATTTTTAGTGATTATATATGAAAAAACTGAAATAAATGCAACATAAATTTACACATAAAAGATAAATAACAACCCAT